>JAPYYZ010000684.1:0-19933 GCA_030522705.1 Eretmocerus eremicus
AACAACACCCAGAACAATTCCACCACTCTGGAACAGAGTGAACACTTGACTGGAGCGCCGGTGAGGACTCCCTGACTAGGCACAGCAGCCGGAAAGCAAGGAGAGAGTGGTAGTTCCTTAAAAGCAGGGTTCCTCAACATTAACTCACTTCGAGATAAAATTGAGCAACTTCGCCGGCTCGTCGCTCAAGATCCCTCTTCCCATCTCTTCGGGGTGGCCGAGTCGTGGCTGGATGGATTCGTAAACGACCTCTTGTTCGGATCCCGGGTTTCTCACTGTTGCGGCAAGATCGTAACAGGGAAGGTGGTGGAGTTGCCCTGTATGTGCGCAACGATTTCAAGGTAAAGAGGATGACCTCATCTGAAAGTCTCCGGCCAGGGAAACCTGGTATACCTGAATTCCTCTTCTGCAGCGTTCAGCAGGGCAACTCGTCACCGATATTAGCAGTAGTAGTTTATAGACCCCCTAAAGTTGCCATGCAGAAGGGTGATGGGCTATTCGGCTCGTTACGCCAATTGTGTGAAGATTTTAGCCACAAAATTATAATGGGAGACCTGAATGCAGACTTGTTGGATGCGAATCATTCTGACACAAAAACGCTTGCTGCACTGACGGGAGAACTGTCTCTACAGATTGTGCAGCATGGTGCGACTCACCAACACAACCCCAATGTATCTCGCACGTGGATTGATCACATTCACACTGACATGAACGACACTATCATTGACTTCCAAAATAGGTCACTGCCCGGTTTCGGTAGGCACGCGGTCATTGATGTTACGATCGATGTTTTTACTCCGACTCCGCCAAAAGATTCGTTCGCTTACAGAGTTTTCCGTAACATCACCCCGGAGCAGCTTGATGACCGTCTGCTTCGCTGTAACTGGACAGCCCTAGAAAACGTTGGAACCAGCTTGGAAGTTGCTGTTAGTTGCTTGAATGGAAATTTGAAAATAGTTTTGGATGAATTAGCGCCTGAGAAAATGGTTCGACCCCGTAAAGGCGATGCACCTTGGATTGGTCCCGAGTTGGAAGCACTCATGAATGAGCGAAATGTTGCACGAAGGCGCTGGGAGCGAAACCAACGCAATCAGCGCAAGTGTGTTGAGCTTTGGAATGAGTACTCTCGATTCAGCGAAGAGGTCGACGTGCGCGAAGAGCAGGAGCGTCATTCTTTCCTTCAAAATCACCTCTCAGACGCTCTAGACCAAAATAAAAACATATAGAAGGAAATGCGCAACCTCGGCCTGTCACCCAAGAGCAAAGAGGAGGAACTTCACGGTTCCACACCGGATCTCACTTTGCGGGGGTCTCCGTTTCGCCTCACGGAAACATTGAGGTAGCAATAGAGAGAATTAATTCGGCCACAGAGGAGGGTTTTAAATTCAAACCCACAAGATTCAATGAAATTGTCCTTGCTATCGAACATTTTTCCTCACAGGCCCGTGGGGCGGACGGGGTCCCTCAAAGCGTGATCGCGAAGGCTCTCCCGGCCATAGGTAATCGTATTGTACATATTTTCAACTCCTCTTTCGCTCACAGCATTTTTCCTGAGGCTTGGAAGCAAGCGCAGCTGATCGCTCTGAAAAAGACTGCAGCTTCATCAGCAGCTTCGGACTTTCGTCCTATTGCGCTGCTGTGCTTTCTCTCCAAGGTTCTGGAAAAAACTGCTCATGACCAAATCACGGAGCATTTCAGAAATACAAATTCACTAGATAGCTTCCAGACTGGTTTCAAGCAGCATTACAGTACCCAGACAGCTCTCTTAAAGTTGACCGACGACATCAGAGTATGTATCGATAGGAAGAAGATCACCCTTCTACTACTCTTCGACTTCAGCGAGGCATTTGACACAATTTCACCTCCAAAGCTGCTGAGTGAGCTTCAAGATCTTTGCTTCTCAAGATCGGCACTCCTGTGGATAAAATCATATCTACAAGGTCGCACCCAAAGAATCTTTTTGAAAAATGGTAGTTCTGATTGGCTCACAACCGATCTGGGTGTTCCACAGGGATCCGTTTTCGGGCCATTACTTTTCAGCTTATACGTCAATGACTTGCCTGAGCTGCTGGAGGGGAAGTCGATAAAGCATCTCTTTTACGCAGATGACCTCCAAATCTATCTAGAGGTAGAGAAGAAGAACATCAAGGAGGGCATTGCTCGGTTAGAAGAAATAGGGCGACTAGTTGCTGGGTGAGCCGAGGACTCTGGTCTGCGTCTCAGTGGTGGCAAGACCAAAGCAATCTTTTTTAGTTCCGAAAGGAACGTAAGAGACCTGCAAAGGATAGACTTGCCAGGGGTTGAGATCCAGGACGGAGTATTTGTCCCATTCAGTGCTACGGTCGTGAGTCTCGGTGTGACACTGGGCAGTCAATTGACGTGGAAACCGCACATTAATCAAGTGACGAAGAAAATCCGACGAGGCCCGCTATAGCTTGCGGTTTATGAGGACGTGTACCACAGAGACTCTCCGAATTCGACTGGTCGAGACTCTAGTCCAACCCTACCTGGACTACTGCGCGGTCGTGTACCTTGACGCCTCTGACGAGCTGAGGACGCGGGTACAACGACTGAGTAATTCATGTGTGAGATACATTTTTGGTGTTAGAAGAAACGAGCACTCTGTTCCGTTCAGGGAGCGCTTGGGGTGGTTACGTACTGATTCGCGGAGAATGTACCTTGCAGCTCTCTTGATACTCAAGATAATGCACTTGAATGAGCCTGGATATTTAGCTGCGATGTTCACCAGGCACCTCTCTGAGCGCCCCCAGCGGGGTGATGCAGAGGATCAGGAACTCGAAATTCCAAGGATGCGACTTGACTATGGACGAAGATCTTTCCAGAGTCAATGCGCTCGTCTTTGGAATTCTCTCCCTCTAGGCTTCCGGCAGTCACGAAAGTTTCTCCAATTCAAGGGGGCAGTGAGAGAGTTCTCGTCGACGCTCCCCCCACAAAGGATTGATGTGGACGCCGGGCATTTCTTCAATCTTTGAGGGCTCTCCAGTTTTACTGAGATTTTAAGTGACTCTCGGTCACCCGACTGATTTAATGAAAATGTGATATTATTGTTATTTTTCTGAGCCCTGATATTATTGTTATTCTCTTGAGCCCTAATCTATTTCAATATAGATTCTCTTATGGGAAATAAGGTCCACTGACTAGTCACGACTGTGATGTTATATTATTGACCAAAATGTTTTCCTTTCGTATGTATTTCTTTGTATATGACTGTACTTTTGCGTTACGCAAATGAAGAAAGAATGTATCCATCTCTCTCTCTCTCTCTCTCTCTCTCTCTCTCTCTCTCTCTCTCTCTCTCTCTCTCTCTCTCTTCCTGACGGTGAGTACATCCACACGCGTTTCACATCCATTGACCATCCAAACGTTGTCTCGAGCGGCATCTTCCTTGCAGATTGGATTCCTTCCGCAGGCTCTAACCTTGGGAGCATCACTGCATGGCTCCAACTCGAGCCGGAGAGGGATAATTCCACTCCTGACGTCCCAAACAACATCTGGCCAGCAGATCTCTGTGGCGAAGTCGAGCTTTCTGCGCATGCTCTGCGCCCGGAGATTATCTGCTCCGCTGTGTCACCTGATTCACGTCTGCTGCGATGTTGTCTGCTGTGAGTGCCATCTGTCACGCATGTGGCAATAAACTGCGCACAGGCAGTGACGAAGAATGCGGAGTCTGCAAAAGATCTTGCCACGCCGAATGCACGAAGCAGTCAGGTCCAACTCTGACGTGCAAAGATTGTTGGGCACAGATGAGCGGAGTGCCTATTAAAAATACATCACAGGCTCGTGGGGCGGACGGAGTCCCTCAAAGCGTGATCGCTTAGGCTTTTCCGGCCATAGGTGATCTTATCGTACATATTTTCAACTCCTCTTTCACTCATCGCATCTTGTCTGAGGCTTGGGAGAAGCACAGCTGATTGCATTGGAGAAGACTGCAGCTCCATCAGCGGTCTCAGACTTCCGTCCTATTGCGCTGCCGTGCTTTCTCTCCAAGGTTCTTGAGAAAACCACCCATGACCAGATCATGGAGCATTTTGGAAATACAAACTCACTTGATCGCTTCTAAACTCGTCTCCAGGAACACCACAGTGCCCAGAGAGCTCTTTCAACCGACTTCTTTTGACCGACGACATCAGAGTAAGTATCGATGGGAAGAAGGTCACCCTTCTACTTTTGCTCGACTTCAGCAAGGCATTTGACACGATTACACCTTTAGAGCTGCTGAGTTAGTTCCCGCCTGAAAACGGGCGCCCGCCGTGGTGCTCGTCGCGGCGCCCACTATGGCGGCCGCCAAGGCGGCCATATATTTTGGTCGAGAATCTCTACCGCCGTGGCGCCCGCCGTCAAGAAAAATTTTCTGCATGAAAAAATGCGCCTCATCAATCGCACGATTCATGAGGCGCGAGAAGTACGTTATTTGTTCGGATATGCATCAGACTATCATACAGGAGGCATAGCCGGTCAAGGGAACTCCCCGAGAGAGATACTTACCGGTGCCGCCAAGTTCGCGCCTCGTCGCTCTATTCAGATGCGGGCCCCTGTGCGATGTTGCTTCTTGCCGTGAATGCTGCGTCAGGTCTGAATCCGCTCCATCCAATCACACCCCATCGTGCGGGATAGTACGCTTCCCTCGCGCGCCATGACTCCCGTCTGGAAACACTGCGGCACCCGTCGGGGCGCCACAGCGTGGCCGCCAAGGCGGCCATGAATTTTGGTTGAAAATCATTACCGCCGTGGCGCCCGCCGTGAAAAAATCTCTCTCAACGGTGGGCGCCACGGCGTGAGAGATTTTCGAACGAAATGTATGGCCGCCTCAGTGGCCACCATAGCGGGCGCCCGTTCTCAGGCGGGCTTGAAAGCGTCGCGTCCCGGTGCATGCTCGCGCGGGTGCACGCAATGTTCCTGGTGCCGTGGCCCGGGTCGATTCTAACACTCGCGCTCATCCCCGGCAAGCACGGAGTAATTGCGCGCGGACGACGGCATTTGCGCCAAGTAGAGCCGCAGAAGCGTGGGGATGGGCGCGAGTGTTTGAATTGATCCGGGCCACGGCATCGAGAACGTTGCATGCACGCGCGCGAGCATGCACTGGGTTGCGACGCTTTCAAGTCGGGGCGCGCGAGGATGGCGTACCATCCCTCATGATAGAGTGTGCGCCCTCTAAGGAGCGATGACGAAGTGATGCGGTGTTTGGATGGAGCGGACTTGGACCTGAAGAAGCATTTACAGCGATGAAGTAACATCGCAGAGGGACCCGCATGTGGAGAGAGCGACGAGGCGCCAACTTGGCGGCACCGGTAAGTACTCCCCCCGGGGAGTTCCCTCAACCGGCTATTCCATCTCTTGAATAGTCTAATGCATATCCGAAAAAATGAGGTACTTCTCACGCGTCATCAGTTGCATGATTAATGAGGGGCATTCTTCCATACAGAAAATTTTCCTGGATGGCGGGCGCCACGGCGGGAGAGATTTTCGACCAAAATGTATGGCCGCCACGGCAGCCACCATAGCAGGCACCCCGACGGGCGCCCGTTTTTAGGCGAGCTGCAAGATCTTGGCCTCTCGAGATCGGCACTCCCGTGGATGGAATCATATCCACAAGGTCGCACCGAAAGAGTGACTTTAAAAACCGGCAGTTCCGAATGGCTCACAACTAATCTGGGTGTTTCACAGGGTTCTGTTCTCGAGCCATCACTTTTCAGCTTGTACGTCAATGACTTGCCTAGACTGCTGGACGGGAGGTTGGTAAATGATCTTCTCCACGCGGACGACCTCCAAATTCATCTCCAAGTTGAGAAGAAAAACATGAAGGAGGGAATTACTCGGCTAGGCGAAATAGGGCAACTTGTTGCTGGATGGACTGAGGGCTCCGGCCTGCGTCTCAACGCTGGCAAGACCAAAGCAATCTTCTCCAGCCCTGAAAGGAACGTGAGAGACCTGCAAAAATTGGACTTTTCAGAGGTTGAGATGCGAGATGGGGTATTTATCCCATTGAGTGACACGGTTGTGAGTCTCGTTCACATTAGACGGTGAACTCATATGGGAATTCCATATCGATCGAATCACGAAGAAAGTAAACAGGGCCCTGTATAGTTTGCAGTTCATCAGGGCATGCACCACTGAGACTCTTGGAAAACGACTAGTCGGGACCTCAGTCCAACCTCATCTGGACTACTGCGCGGTCGTGTACCTTGACGTCACTGACAATCTGACGGCGCGGATACAACGACTGAGCAATGCGTGTGTGAGGTAGAGATTCCGTGTAAGGAGAGACGAGCAGTGAGCAGCAGAGTACAGGGAGCGCTTGGGTTGGTTGCGTACTGATTCGCCGAGGATGTACTTCGCAGCCCTCTCAATGGTCAAGATCGTGCATATCAAAGAGTCTGGCTACCTGGCTGCAATGTTTCCCAGTCACCAACTGAGCGTCCCCAGCGGGGTGATGATAAAGGGCAGGAACTCAAATTTTCGAGAACGAGAGTTGACTATGGAATGAACTCTTCCCAGAGTCAATCCTCTATATTTTGGAACTCCCTCTCTCTTGGCATCCGGCAAACAACGACTATATCGTGTTTTGAAGATTCAGTACGTGAGGTCTTATTGACACGACCTCTACAAAAGATTGATGGGGGCACCGGACATTTTTTCATGCTATACGGGCATGACTTCTTGTTACGTAATTTGCAAAGGACCCC
Organism: Eretmocerus eremicus; assembly: GCA_030522705.1. NCBI lineage: Eukaryota > Metazoa > Arthropoda > Insecta > Hymenoptera > Aphelinidae > Eretmocerus > Eretmocerus eremicus. The sequence continues at coordinate 6,705 of JAPYYZ010000684.1, forward strand.
CTGTCACTATTTCTTTGTGATATAATAGATTCGAGCTCTCATGTTTTTTTGTTCTCATCTCCAGTTACGTGAAATATCTAGTCACATTTGTGATAGCTACCAGATCCTTGATCAAATCATTCTGGCAACGCAATGTGTACATTTATGTACCTGAATGACTGATTGAATTTTTGCCGTAGTGCAAATGAAAGGACATCTATCTATCTTTCTCTCTCGGATTATAACTGGTCACGAATGGATACCAATTGCACTCAATATCCCGTATTCTGATCTATCAGATAGTCTCTCACATCTCCCCGTTGCGTTCTCGGACCCAACGAGGGAGCACTGGGAGAACCCACATATAACTGACAAAGAACGCATTCGTCACAGATTTGGTGCTAGGCATTTGGGAGAACTGTAGTGAGGGACTTGGAATTCTCACACTGGTCCGAAACTCACGACAGTTCTGGTGCTTGTTGTTTAAGAGTACTGTGTGAGGGACTCACAACAGAACTTCAGTCTGGTGCCTGAAGTTCCATCGCGGGAGAATCGGAAATCTCCCGGGATTCAAAACCTTACGCGACAACCGCGCGGCGATTTTATTCTCTCGCAAATCCAATCACTGACAGGGAAGAAGGACAAGAGGAATGTTCCCGTGGATCGGCCTCATCACTATCTACGCTGTATATGGGTGAGAGAATCAAGTTATCCCAATTCTCGTCCCTCGTGAGGAGAGTCGCGAGGTGAGGGCTCAAATCAAAATCATCTTGAAGCCAGAGAAATACGTACCACGCAAAGTTTTGAACTGAATCTAATTTTCCCTGATTTACATCTATGATAGAAGTATATAAGTAGCATTCCATCTGAATAACGTTGTACAACTCCTCTGAGCGATAATCTCAGAACCCTAAATAAGCGAGGCTGAGCCCGAAGAATCCATTGTTTCACCCCGAGTGAAGCTCGTTTAGAAGCCCGGACATCTTACAATAGGCGTTTCCGTAGTGTGTGACTAATCTCCACCCTCTACCCGACTTTGTATTTACGGGTTGGTTCGTTCAACAGCTTGCAGCCTCAAAGCTGAATCAATCCTCATCCCAATCTAAAGATATGGTGAAAGGTCGTAACAATCACGATCGTACCCAAACACTCTCAGAAAATGATTCGGGAAACCCCGATTCCACGTGGGAATGCGAAGAGAGGATGCTAGAGCTCGCGAAACTCATCTGGTCCTGTTGAACGCTGACATTGGATTCGAGAGATCAGGAGGAATTCATTTAGAAACCGCGATTCGCGACATAAGTCGCATGCTTGTAACCGAATCAGAATATTTTTCTGGAGTTGGAATAATTATTTTGGAGAATCTGAGAGATCATCCCGGAAAGACTTAGGAAGCAACCGGGGACTGACCAAAATTGCCGCGAGAAATGTCGGAATCTGTTGCGGGTGGTTATGACACATTTGGAGCAACGCAAATCAATACGGAATCATCGCACTTGGGTGCACAAATGAAACCCGAAATTATGAACCTGAAATTACACAAACAATATTCAAACTTACAACTCGACCGGAGAAACTGAGTATGCCATGGCTGAACAAATCCCGTGGCGTCCCGTTGATATTGAAAACGACGACCCGAGCCCCCGACTTGTTATTACGGATGCCAGATCTGATGTTTGATTTGGTCAAAGCTCCAGTCACCGTTTGGAGAGTCTTGACGCTGATGATATCAGCAGTCTGCTGAAGTATCGTGGCACTGGAGGAATGCAAGCGATCAGTAGCCAGAATGATTGAGCTAGCCACTCAAAATACCGACTTTCAAGTGTGGACCGAGCTGAGTTCAGCAAAAATAGATCAAACTATAGTGACCAGAATGAAGACCATCCAGAACAATCTAATGGGTATGAGAAGCTACGTGAAAGGAGAGGTGATTTGGCGAGCGGATATCGCTCCGATCGGCGCTCGTGCGGACGAACACACAGAGATAGATATAAGTTTTTAGTTTTACGTCTCGGCACCTGCTCTCTCGAGCTCGATCCAGACGACATCCATGTGCGTGGGGTTGAGATACGCTCAACCAGCGCGTCAGCAACTACCAACTACCGATTTCACCTGGGTGAGGGGGACCTACAGTTTGAGCTGGGTTCCAAACCACCGAGACCGCCGTTAAGAGCACATGAGAAAAAATCTCAGTGGTGCCGGCCGGGAATCGAACCATGGCCTTCCGCGTGGGAGACCGAGGACTAGATCCACTAGGCTACGGCGGCCTTGACAAACACACAAAGCAGAATGGACCGATCACAAAAACTTGTACGATGACTACCGTACCCATGTCAAACCCCAGCGAGCCAATCGCTCTCGACGCATTCGCTACACAAAGGAATCGATGCGACAGAGGGACAGCCAGTACGGTAGCAAGTCAGCAACCCTCGACTCAGAAACATCAGGCAGATCCGACTTTGAGCACGGGGGCAACCAAAACAAAGAAACACACCGCGCCGATAACGGGACACAGAGAGGAAACGCGAAAGGCACAAACCAAAGTGGATACAACAAAGATAGATGGATAGATAGATGTCCTTTTATTTGCACCATGGCAAAGAATCAATCAGTCATTCAGGTACATAGATATACATACTGCGTTGTCGAAATCATTTGGTCAACGATCTAGTAGCTATCATAGATGTGACTAGTCATTTTACGTATCTGAGGATAAAAACAAAAGATAAGAACACGAAATGAAAAGATAATAACAAGTATAAGGGCTCAAATTAATTATCACACTTGAACAGTGACAGAGGGTCACTTGCAAATTACATGTCCAGAAATGATGCCCTTACAGCCTCAAGAAATGTCCGGTGCCCCCATAAATCTCTAGTTGGAGGTTGTGTCAATAAAAACTCGCGTACGGCCTCTTCAAAACACGATATAGTCGTTGCTTGCCGGATGCCAAGAGGGAGGAAGTTCCAAATACGAGAGCATTGACTCTGGAGAGAGTTCATTCCATAGTCAACTCTCATTTTCGGAACTTCGAGTTCCTGCCCCTCATTATCACCCCGCCGGAGGCGCTTAGATTGGTACCTGGGGAACGTTGCAGCCAGGTGGCTAGGCTCTTTAATATGCACGATCTTGTACGTCAAGCGGGCTGCAAAGTACATCCTTCGCGGATCAGTACGCAATCAACCCAAGCGCTCCCTGTACGGGGCAATGTGCTTGTCTCTCCTTACACCAAATTCGTATCTCACACACGCATTGCTCAGTCGTTGTATCCGCGCCGTCAGATCGTCAGTGGCGTCAAGGTACACAATCGCGCAATAGCCCAGATGAGCTTGGACTCAGGTCTCGACTAGTCGTTTCCTGAGAGTCTCAGTGGTGCAGGCCCTGATGAACCGCAAACTATGAAGGGCCCTGTTTACTTTCTTTGTGATTTGATCAATGTGCGATTCCCATGACTAGGAGAAGGAGCGGGTAGTTATGGATTACGTGTGCAAACGCTGCATGATTGCTTGCTCAATGTATGAGACCCAGATCAGAATATCGAAGAGTGAGAGCGAAAGACGTATAAGAATGATGCAAATAATGAGGCTGTTCAGCAGTCTTTATCCGGTCAATCGGGGGAATTGGAATATCAGGTCAGATCAACGAATCCCAAAACTCTCCGCAAAGCGTTTTCTAAAGCTCTGAATTTTGAAAATAGAACAAGTGCTCGTGCCGTGCTCTAGTTCAACAGATTTGGCATGAACGAAAGTGGACTCATAGCCACGATCAAGGCTTATCTCGAAAAAAAGTCAGAGGAATGGAGAGAAAATAATCAACTACCGATTGAATCCGCGAATACTCGATTCTCTTCAGTTTGAAGCGAATGCTCATATTGTTACATGTTGGAGATTTTGAAGAAAAATGTCTGAGAAGGATTCGAGATTCAGAATTTTGTCGCTATTGTCGTAAATACGGGAACGATCTCATCGAATGCCGCTCTTTGAGTGATGTACTCGATGCTGGTCCGATTTTGAAGAGGCAAGTGGGGCTAGCCCGATGGCTGGAGACTATCCCAGTTCGTCATGATGCCCGTCCTGATGTCTCGGTAGACCAAACGGCACCATACAATGGCAGATCGAGACATAGCGCTTCTTCTCAGGATAGCCGTTGGAGCGAACGAGGCTTGATGAGAAACCATTGCAATGTTGCTAGATTTGCATATTGACCGGCTCAAGTGCAATGGCGGTATGGTGCGAATTAGTTCTCATAGCTATGGAGGATCACACACCCACGGCGATATTTCTCCGTCCAGGAACTCACAAGATTACGCATGGAGCGCAAAGACCAACGATGCCATTCTTTCTCGTTCCCTGAAAATGGAATCTCGAACTCTGCTGGATCTCGAGTTATGGTGGGTGCGATAATCGTTTCCTCAAAAAAAAAAGAATGAAATATATTCTCCAGAAACAATGAATTATCTCTATGAATTGCTCGAATCGTTACCACCCGATTCAGCTCAGCTCTCTGGGAGCACGATAATAAAATGCCAACTGATTCTAGAATACGCGAGCACCAATTCACACATTTTATCCATGTATCATATAAAAAATTCAATTATCATGATATACTTATTTATACGGGCTCCAATGAGGAATGAGGTATGGTTTTTCAGGTTCAGTAAAATAAAAAAAAATCATATATTCTGTACAATACGTATAATGTAACCAGCCTTTTACGATGAGTAAGTCTACATTTCTCAAGAATAGATTGACGTGCTTGATGAAATCAAAATTATGATGATAAAAATTGGAATTCAGGCCATTTATGGACAAGTGATAGATATAATTTGAAAAGGCCTTAAAATGACTTTGTATAATTCTTCGTTGGTTAGAAAGTACTTCAAACGGAAGACTGAAAACTGGTTCGTCGATACTGCACGTTACGGCTTACGCAGCCCTTCTGGATCTTCAAATTTACTTGGAGTTTCGTAACTGAATCCTGGAACATTCCAAATCATAAAGACAACATCAAATTCACTGTTCCTATACTTTGAGCCTCGTTGCTCATGAATTGTCTATTTGGACAGTTTTCACGAGGTTAGTACGCGTCGCGTGACTTTATATTTCGCGGCGATCGGAAAGGGTCTTTTCCCTCCTCCATGGTTCGATACTATTGCGCAGTTCGGGTCCCTTAGGAGGTAACCCTTAGATATCCCCCATGGAGTGATTGGTTGCGAGGGAAAAGGTGTTAATGCGCGACCGCGGCGAAAATCCCAGGACTCTTCTTCTCCGCTGAAGGTCGATCTCCACAATTCTGGGATTAAAACGCGATTTTCCCCAGAACTTGCACGCCGTGGGATACGGGGCGATCTATTCTGAGAAAACACGTACCTCTTCCATCCATCGATGGACTCGACGACCCGAGAGCTCTCTGGAGTTTCAATGCGGCAGTGGTTGAATGCAGCAGAAATGATTAAGCGCTGCTTGGTGCACCTCTCCGGAACTGTTGGAGCTACCTCGGCTCGGCGTCATGACGAGCTCGTTCCAAATTCAGGCTGCTTGGCGGGAACGCGGCTCACCACGGGGCTCTTCCTCTCGACCACCTTTAGTCGCCAGCTCTCGGGTTAGAGTATCTTGCCGATTCGCGCTCCGCGACGCGCGAGGCTCGCGTCTCCCTCTTCATGCTTTTGGCGGCTCGATCCATCACCGCTTGCGCGGTAACTCGTCACCATATAATTACATGCGTTTTTCGGCGCATCACACCACTTGTTCTCCCTTTACGAAGCTGTACTATATATCTCGCGGGATATTGATTCGATGCGATCCAGCGCGAGGTTTCGAATTCATGCAGCGAGTTCGATTTCTCCGGAACATAAACAATTGGTCTAAATTTTTAGTTCTAAATAAATTAGCCTTATTTTACCTATACCCAACAATTCATCTTTCATTAATTCAATTTTTGATAATCATGCTTTGCCAGTTACTCCATAACCCATTATATGTGAGTTAGTAATTATTCATTGTTGGTTATTTTGTTTATACTATCAGTACTATTTCTACTTGGCTTTATGCTGGAATTATATACAAAATTTTGGGGTAATGCTAATATGGCAACGAGATGACAAACAGCCCACGCGGGAAGAGCGTTACCGCGTGGGGTGTTGTAGTATATCTTGCTTCAAAGACAAGGAGCCCACGCGGGGAGAGCATTACCGCGTGGGGTGCTGTAGTATGTCTCGCTTCAAAGACAAGGAGCCCACGCGGAAAAAAACATTACCGTGTGGGGTGCAGTGAGTTGATGACAAAATTCTGGGGTGTTGCACCATTATTAAGAAAATTTCAACTACCACAGGAATTATTCAGATCGTAATCAATGCAACAGTCATAGTTGAAACAATAGGAATTGGCACAGAAAATTTCGGACACCTCTAGATAATGACCGAAGAGACTACTCAGGGCGCAATGATTGGCGTGATCGTACTCCTGGGGACTGCAACCGAGGAGATACCTTAGTGAGTAACGAGCGTATGGATGACCCTGCCGATCCTTCAAATGTTGAGAATGCGTAATATGAAGCCACGGAGCCGCATGTTAACCATTGATTAGGTCGTAGGATATTTTAGTTCGTATTTCGGACGCGATAAAGCAAAGAAATTCTCCTATCTGCAGCTACTAAGGTAGATATTACTACAGGAACTTTTATGATAACATTCTGTTGAGTGAATCAAAGAAAAATCTCGATTTTTGAGAGGATTTCTACAAATTCCAATGAGCCGTAGCACGGACGCGATTCTGCGATAAGCCTCGTGTGTAGAAGAATCGAGATGTCCATAATTTTCAGAGTTCTGAATAGTTTGGTTGGAGGAGGGAAGATGGAATCCTACCCAAAATGGGACATTTCATGGGAGGAATGAGACGAATCGAGAAGTTATTTTTTTTGCGTTGAGAACCCGAGTACAGGTATGTTGCATTCGACATGGAGTGGAAAGTTTTCCGAGACTATTATCAAAGCATCTGAGTGGATAAGACCTATTGCATCAGGGGATCCCCAGTAGGATTATAACCCACACGTGTGAGGGATTATGAACGTGGTTAGAATCCATCCCATGTCAAATTATTGTGGTAACTGAAGCCATCTCGAATATGGAACAGATATGTGATTAGAACTTACTCGAACTCAGAGATATTGATGTGGTTAGAACCCACTTGGGCTGAAGATAATTCTCATGAGTGGAATCAATCCGGGTTCAGATCATATTGATGGTTAGAACCCATTCAAATGCAAACGAATTATTGTGGCCACGAACCCCTTGAAGTCGGAGCAATTTTTGTGGTTGGAATTCACATGAAGTGGGTTTCATTCTCATGGTTAGATCCCATCCGAATGCAGAAATATTATCATGGTTAGGAACCACTTGAGCTGAAGAGGATTGTTGTGGTTGGGATCCATTTCAACTAAGAATTGTTCTCATGGTGAGATACCATATGGATGCGAATGAATTATTGTGGTTAGAAACCAATTGAAGTCGGAATGATTTTTGGTGGCTAGTTTACAGATACAACTCGCATGAAATATGGATGATTCATGCGGCTATAGCCCATATGAACTGACAATCATTATTATGATTGGAACTCATGTATTTTCTGATGTTGCACTGGTTATGAGAAACCTCTGATTCATGTGGTTAAAACCCACACAGAGCTGAAATATTTTGGGTGGTGAAAATCCACCCTATTCTGAGAATGATCATTTGGTTAGAATCCACCGTACCCCAGAATCAAGAATCAGGGTATTCAGGAACAATACTCGATAGCAATTATTTCAGTAAATACCAATCCAAGTTCATAAATATGATTAACCCATCCACTGTACAGCAGTCCCCAGAGATGAGCAAAATCAGATTTAGTCCGAATTAGGGTGTACTAGGTCTAAAATGAAGAGACAATACCCTACAGATTTTTTTTGTATCCATCTAATATGGAATAACGAGTGTTCAATATATTGGACAAATATAGTGAGCGCCCTCCACAGTTTCGATAGGTGTAAATATCCAAATCCCAGGTTATAAATGAGTCTTACTGGAAATAATTGAGCGAAGAAGACATTTATTCATCAGTTTCGTTATCATATTCATTGGAGTACTTCCGTTTCTTACTTGAAACACTGGATTCTCTTTGACTCTTGTGCGAGGTGCTAACTGTACTCAATCTCCTTTTCCGAGGCATTTTAGTGGATCTAATCCAAATAAGCTCACCCGAATCATTTCGTGCAGATGATAATGACAATCTGTGGAAGAAAGACCCGAACCTCAAAGTCGAGGAATTGTGAATCACCATAGCAACCTTGGGAGGTCGTTCACTATATTTGCCCAATATATTTGACACTTTTTCTACACAAGACTCGAATTTTTCCCGCGTTCCAGAAGCGGCTGCAGCGGATTACATCGCAAGATTGGACGTTCAAAGAGGATTCCTGACCTTAATCTGCTCTATGGAAGATGATCCTTCTTTTTTGTTTGAAGTTAAGTGAGCGCAAAATCCCAAATTTTGCAAGGTTGAAAAAATAAGCTCCGTAAATTTGTATATACGAAGTTGTTATGCAACAAATGGCCAATATTAATTTCTTCTACATCAGTTTGAGTATTCATGAGAGTTATCCAACAGTTATTTAGTTCGTAATGACTCTCAGCTCTTACAGAATGACTCTTGAAAAAGTGTCCAATATATTGGACGAATATAGTGAAGGGGTTGGAATTCACGCAGAATCCGGTGATATTGGAGAATCGGTTGGAATCCGCTCAAACTTATGACAATGTTCAATGTAGATTTGTCAATCTGAGTTCCGGATTGCGACCTGATGAAGATTGTGAACCAATTCAGAATAATCGAGGGGGTGGAGGAACTATAGCAATCCTGAAAAATCAAATAAGAAAAAGCAACAAGAATCTCATAAGTTTCCGTGAATGATTGAACTCGATCATGAGGAGCGTAGTGTGATGAGAAATTCTGGACAGAGTGAAATGCAAATTATGCATGAATTGGAGGATGTGCATGTTACCCGAGTAATATGATGGCTTTTCAGCTGAGAAACATATCAAGGACTTTGCGTGATGGTCCATTCTGGAGAATTGTGAGTGTTATTTCCGGAGAATGCGCAAAGAAATCTCAAGCCGATGCTTCTGATCTAATTTCAGTCCAGGCACTCATGTTATTTAAGAATCCAAGACTGGAATTTCACTGTTTCTGAGAGAGATTCCGTCTTCTCCAGAACATTTTTAATGTGACCAATGCATGATGTTGTCCTTGAAGAAAAGACCTATATCACGAGGTCCCATGGAGGTCCCAGGAGGTCCCGGGATGATTCCATGGGTTTCCCATGGGTCCAATGGCCTTTCCATGGGTTCCCATGAGATTTACGTCGCCCTATGAGGTCTCTCTGCAAAGAGAGCCCCATTTCACGAAGTCCCATGAGATTCCATGAGGTCCAAGGATGGTCCCATGGGTTTTCCATAGGTTCCGTGGGTTTCCCATGAGGCCCCATGAGGTCTAACGACGCACAGTGGGAGATTTTGAAGAATCTTATTTCAAAATCAGATATTTCGGGGACGGAAAGAGGTACAAATTCGATTTTTCCTGGAAATGGAAGGTCTATCCAAGCGCCATGCGAGAAAAGTGGACCCGAGTGTGGAGTTTTCCTCGGATTTTCCGGAAAATCTTGGGAACGACAAAGTCTTCCCCGGATTTGAAATACTGATCGGATCTCACTGAAATGAGTCAGCATCTGGATCCGGTTCGAGCCTCACACGCATGTATGATGCGAATTCTCATGATTTTCTACGATGGAATGATGCATTTCAGAGTGGAACTTCAGGAGAACATTTCGTTGTGTAATTAGCTAGAAAATAATGCTATACTCTTTTCAATCCGAAATTTGAAGTTTTCTAGATTTTGGTCCGCCATTTTGGGTCCGCCATCTTGTTTTTCCAGCATCTGACTACGGATAATGATTCAACAGGCATCAGAATATGCGTGTGAGGCTTGAACCGGATCCAGAAGCTGACTCATTTCAGTGAGATCCGATGAGTATCTCAAATCCGGGGAAAACCTTGTCGTTCCCAAAATTTTCCGGGAAATCCGAGGAATTTTCCGCACTCGGCTCTACTTTTCTTGTATGGCGCTTCGATGGACCTCCCATTTCCGAAAAGAATCGAATTTCTACCTCTTTCCGTTCCCGAAATACCTGATTCTAGAATGGGATTTTTCGAGATCTCCCACTGTGCGACGTCCCTGTGGGTCCTTTAGTACGTAGAGCCTCATATCACGAGTTCCTATGTTGGTCCCAGGAGGTTCCAGGATGGTCCCATGGGTTTCCGATGGACTTTCCATGAGTTCCCATGAGGTCCCACGTCGTCCTATGAGGTCTCTCGGCACAGAGAGCCCCCTTTGACGAGGTCCAATGCAGGTCCCATGCAGGTCTCAGGAGGTCCCAGAATGGTCCCATGGCTCCCATGTACTTTCCATGAGGTCCCACGTCGTCCTATAAGGTCCCTTGGCACCTAGAGCTCCATGTCACGAGGTCCCATGGAGGTCTCAGGATGGTTCCAGGATAGTCCCATGGCTCCCATGGGCTTTCCATGAGGTCCCACGTCGTCCTATGAGGTCCCTTGGCACCTAGAGCTCCATGTCACGAGGTCCCATGGAGGTCTCAGGATGGTCCCAGGATGGTCTCATGGCTCCCATGGGCTTTCCATGAGTTCCCATGAGGCCCCGCCTCGTCCTATGAGGTCTCTCGGCACCTGAAACCCCATTTCACGAGGTCCCATGCAGATCCCGGGAGGTTCCAGGGTGGTCCCAGGATTGTCTCATGGCTCCCGTGGGTTTTCCATGAGATCCCATGAGGTTCCGCGTCTTCCTTTGAGGTCCCTTGGCACCTAGAGCCCCATATCACGAGGCCCCATGGAGGTACCAGGAGGTCCCGGGATGATCCCATGGCCTTTTCATGAGTTCCCATGAGATCTCACGTCGTCCTCTGAGGTTTCTCTGCACACGGAGCCCCAATTCACGAGGTCCCACGGAGGTACCAGGTGGTCCCAGGATGATCCCATGGGTTTCCCATGGGTCCCATGGCCTTTCGATGAGTTCCCATGAGATCCGACGTCATCCTATGAGGTCTCTCCGCATCCAAAGCCCCAATTCACGAGGTGCCATGGAGATCCCAGGAGGTTCCGGGATGGTCCCGTGGGTTTTCCATGGGTTCCATGTTTTTTCAATGAGGTCCCACGAGGTACCACGACGTCCCTTGAGGTCCTCCAGGACGTAGAGCCCCATATCCCGAAATCCCATGTTGGTCCCAGGAGGTCCCAGGCTGGTCTCATGAGTTTCCCATGGGCTTTCAGTGAGTTCCCATGAGGTCCCACGTCGTCCTATGAGGTCCCTCGGCACCTATAGCCCCATTACACGAGGTTCCATGCAGGTCTCATGCGGGTTCCAGAAGGTTCCAGGAGGTCCTGGAATGGTCCCAGAATAGTCCCATGGCTCTCATGAGCTTCCCATGAGGTCCCAAGTCGTTCTGTGAGGTCCCTTGGCACCTCAAACCCCACAACACGAGGTCCCATCGAGGTCCCGGGACGATCCCAGGATAGTCCCATGAATCCCATGGGCTTTCCATGAGGTCCCACGGCGTCCTATGAGGTCTCCCGGCACCTAGAGCCGCATCTCACAAGCTCCCATGCAGGTCCCAGGAGGTCCCAGGATGGTCGCCAAATGGTCCCATGGGTCCCATGGACTGTCCATGAGTTCCCATGAGGTCCCGCGTCTGCCTCCGAGGTCTCTTGGCACCTAGAGCCTCATGTCACGAGTTCTCATGGAGGTCCCAGGAGGTCCTCCTATGGGGTTCCACGTCACCCGACGAGGTCTCCCGGCACCGAAATCCCCATTCCACGAGGTCCCATGCAGGTCCAGGGAGGTCCCAGGAGGTCCCAGGGTGGTCCCAGGCTGGTCTCATAGCTCCAATGGGCTTTCCATGAGATCCCATGGGCTCCCGCGTCTCCCTATGAGGTCCCTTGGCGCCTAAAGCACCATATCACGAGGTCTTATGAGGTCCGAAGAGGTCCCAGGATGATCCCATGGGTTTCCCATGGGTCCCATGGCCTTTTCATGGGATCCCATGAGGTCACAAATCGTCCCTCAAGGTCTCTTGGCACCTAGAGCCCCATTTCACGAGGTACCATCCAGGTCCCAACAGGTCATGGTAGGTCCCAGGATGGTCTCAGGATAGTCCCACGGCTCTCATGTGCTCTCCATGAGTTTCAATGAGGTCCCGCGTCTTTCTTTGAGGCCCCTTGACACCCAGAGCCCCATATCACCAGGTCCCATGGAGGTCCCAGGAGATCTCAGGATCGTCCCATGGGTTTTCCATGGGTCTCATGGCCTTCCCATGAGTTCCCATGAAAATACGCTTCTCCCTGTGAGGTCTCCCGGCACCTAGAGCCCCGTTCCACTAGGTCCCATGGAGGCCCCTAGAGGTCCCAGGATGATCCCATGGGTTTCTCCTGGGTCCCATGATCTTCCCATTAGTTTCCATGAGTTCCCACGTCGTCCTACGAGGTCTCTCGGCACCTAGAGTCCTATTCCACGAGGTCTCATGCAGGTCCCAGAAGGTCCAAGGAGGTCCTAGGGAGGTCCCAGGATGGCCTCATGTGTCCCATGGACTCCCCATTAGATCCCATGAGGTCCCACGTCTTCCTATGAGGTCTTCTTGCGTCAAGAGCCCCATTCCACGAGGTCCCATGCAGGTCCCACGGGGTTCCACGTCGTCCCATGATGCCTCTCGGCACGTAGAGCCCCATTTTATGAGGTCCCAGGCAGGTCCCCGGAGGTCCCAGGATGGTCCCAGGATAGTCTCATGGCTACCATGGGCTACCCATGAGATCCCATGAGGTCCGGCGTCTTCCTATGAGATCTCCCCGCACCCAGAGCCCCATTTCACCAGGTACCACGGAGGTCCCGAGAGGTCCCAGGATGATCCCATTGGTTTCCCATGGGTCCAATGGCCTTTCCATGGAATCCGAAGTGGTCCCCCGTCGTCTTATGGGGTCTTTCGGCACCTAGAGCTTCATACAACAAGGTCCCATGCAGGTCCGAGGGGGTCCCACGTCGTCCTATATGGTCTCTCGGCACGTAGAGCCCCATTTTACGAGGTCCCATGCAGGACACGGAGGTCCCAGCATGGTCCCAGGATGGCCCCCTGGCTCCGTTGGGCTCACCATGGGT
>JAPYYZ010000685.1:0-27237 GCA_030522705.1 Eretmocerus eremicus
TCTGTGGGGTATTGTCTCTTCATTTTAGACCTAGTACACCCTAATTCAGACTAAATCTGATTTTTCTCATCTCTGGGGACTGCTGTATAGTGAATGGGTCAAGTACCGGGTGCCAAGTACGGAGGACAAGTTCACTAGTGTTTTCTAGTCCTTTTCGTGGGGATTCCTAACCTTACTTCTTTTGGTGTTTCATGAAGTAGTCATACGCATAGAAATTTGGAAGAAATAGGCAATATTCGTAAGATTTCGATGCATTCTCATCTATCAGGCATGAGCTGATTTGTTGAAAATTGGTCATCACCGCGATCTGCTGTTGACGAAAACTCAATGATCTTCCTCTCCGACCGAGAGCTACCTGTTTTGACTCATAATCGGAACATTTTGCCATTCATCACAAATGAATCCTGAGAATACAGCCAGGACTGGGGAAACAGGCTATATACAAACTACGCGCAGAATTGGCTGACGGGGGATGAGATTCGGGAGCAGATTACGCAACCTTAGCCCATCCGTTTATTAAGCTACGAAACGTCAAATTGAATCTTTTGATAAAAGAAATGCAACGGTGTTCGATTCGATGGAGGGTAACACTCGCAGCACTCATTAGTGTCTTCGGAAGGGAATCAAGACACGGTGGTTTTGGCCCGCCATTTTTTGCCCAGGCCTCGTATTATTCACTATACCTATCTCGAGGACCCTTAGATATAGGTATATATAGTAAATAGTTTTGGGCGAAGATGGCTGCACCATACCTCGTCGCGATACCCTTCTAGGGACCTACTTCCTATATAAGCCTCTTATGATAGATTACACGCATCCATCTAGATTCGCTCGCAAGGGTTGAATTTCCAACTTACGTAGGTGAAATTTGACCACAAATTGTATCGAGCGTAACTTGAAGCAGTCGAGCAATGCAGTCGATTGATGAGAAGACTCACAAAGCAAACTCGATCATTGACGAAATAAAGACGCTTTTAGAACCGCAATCAGCGAGTTGTAATAATATCTAGCTCCTTGAATACTCATCAGAGGAGAGATAGGGTAGAAAAATCCATCAAACATCCTAGGTGAACTTTTCCGTATCCTTCGAACTACGGGTAAAAATTAATAATACGCGTGGACGTACTAGATAGGCGTGCGGTATTTTTCTCGGTCTTTTTATAGTCTGCGAACAAAGTGTGACAAACTCGAGTTACCTCTGCATAATTGACGCAGCAGCTCACGAGTCGCGCCTCGTATCACGGGGGTGGGTATAGTCTTTTCCCCTGTCAACAACGCCAGTATCTGGGCTTTCATAGAATTTCTCACCTTACGAATGATCTTTCCTTTTTGTTTTTTTACGTACAGTTGAGAATCATTAATTCACCAGAAATTTACGAGTGCGCTAGCAGTTTGATGACTATGAGTGGTGATAAAATCAATCAAGTTGAAACCCCTCATTTATTTGTTCATTTATTCATTTGAATATACGGTCTAGTGACCATGTACTTAATATAATTTTATTTCATCTAAATATGACAACGAGACACAGTGGTACTTCGACTATATTACAAACCTTAATGGACCAGTTTAAAACTTCGTATTAGCAAAGCTTCGCATTACAGAAGTCTCAATATTGTCACTTGTAAAATCGGAATTTTTCCTTCTAATCTTTTCTATGAATTCCTCAAAAAGAAGATACAATTGGAGGGGATTTCTAGAGGAAAGATATAAGACAAAGAGTCAGTTAGCATTAGGTCGAATTCGTTTGAGCGTTGTGATAAAATTTGTTGTCCCTTAAAAAGACCAGTTGATCTCCAAGTGTCGAGCGAGAGACCTCGATACATATAACTATCCGATTATTCTACAGAGAGGTTGAACATCGGCAATGCCAATAACTGATCGAGTAACTGATAGAATATTCCAAAATTCCGGCATTTAGTTATATTGCGAGGTCTCACCCGCCTCTCGAATCAAATGCTCGCATCACGTAGAGTTTTGTACAAAAATACCACCAGAAACCACCGAAGAGAGCTACAAACGCTCGGTAAACACCTGTTGAACAAACAGATCCGGGCAAAGATAACAAGGACATTCATACAAACAGGGCGAGATATCATCTGTGAGCGAAGAGCGGAAAATTCTCCAAACGACTCGTCGCTATACTTGTTCCTTGCTCGAGCAGCCGCGCTCGGAATTTCGTATCCTTCAGAGAATCCGTTTTTCTCACCGCGTTGGAGAGCTTTCGTCGATAAATCTCATTACGTTCCCCCTTCGTATTATACGCATCCACATTTGCGCGGAGAAATATTCCAGTCACGTCTAGGTCCGGCTCTATATCAGGATGGCAATCTGGTGTATTTTGGCATCCGCGGAAGAGTGGAATCGAGCGCGCAAAAAAGTAAGCCGAGGGCTTTGCGGAAATATTGCCAGTTTGAGGATCCGAGTTGGGAGAGTAATCGGGCATCAAGGTTTGCATTTGGGAAACACGAGGGGAAACAGGATCAGCCTGCGATAATTGCGAACGGGCGGCGATTTGCAAAATTGTCGAAAATCTCAAATTAGAATTTTTAATTTGATAATGTGCTTGAATAATTCATGAGGACCGTGTGACTGTGATTATAAGCATTGAGTTCCAACAAAAAAATGCGCTGAATGGGTAATTTTTCATTACACCTATAACTGACCTCAACCATGAGCTTGAGAAGGGCTATGTATATAACATAGCCGAAATGTTGCTTTGATAGCAAATAAAATTTAGCAGGAAAAAGTAATGGAGTGAATCAATTATAATTCCAAAATTCCATCCGCGATAAAGCGAATCAGTTGAACCAAGATATTTGGAGCGTAGCGGGTAATTATTTTTTTCATCGTTTCAGAGAGACTTTCTCGATTTTCGGTTACCAACATTTTGAGATCTTGAAGACCTTCAATAATTGATCCTTGAAACTTTTGAGGCTTTCAAAAACCACCTTTCTCGTTTCGTTCTGGTATCTTATCTGAAATACCATCTGGAATTATTTCTTGATTAAGTATGGAAAAATTTCCACAGTTTTTGAGGTTAGAAATAATTTTCCGTCCAGTTCAATCTCATATAAATGATTTCACCAAAAAATCAAAAGCGAAAACCGAACACACGTATTTGGACTCTTGACTGCCTCAGCCAACATCTATGAACCAGGATGCATTTGCAAGCTAGCTAAACAGCTTGTCAATTGGCTCACCTGCAGATGCTTTTTTGATTGTTCTCATTTTCATCAAGTTCTTTGAATTAAAAAAGGTTTCATTCGTATTTTAGCGCATTTAAGGACTGGAAAGTAGCAAACACTGGATAAAAATTAAGTCTAATAAAAAGAAACTTGTCAGCAAAACGCATGGACAATTTTCTCATATCTTTCGATTCTCATGGCAGTATTCTAGATGGTCAAGAAGTCTCAACAAATGTTTCGCATTCTTCTACGAGACACTGCCTGGTGCGAGAAAAATCCAAAATAAGGAAAAATGTGAGGGTTATGGGAGATTGTGAGTAAAGAATTGTATGCACCAAGCAAATTGCTCCTTGCCGATTCATTTCTACTACGAAGAATACGTGCCTGACATGCATTTGCTGATACTATTCTGCTGATGAATCATGTCAATTTACAGGCACCCCATCGATTAACAGACCATATGATTTTCCGATCGAAAACGCATCCAAAGAGCAAGGATACATTGATGGAAAAACATGTGGGGACGGTACAAGTTGGAATAAACGTGGGGCGACATGCATTTGCTGATACTATTTTGCTTATAGATCATGACCATTTACAGGCACAGCATTCATTCACAGTCCATGTGACCCCCTGATTAAGAACGCCCCCAACGAGCAAAGATACATTGATGAGAAAACATGTGGCCACGTTATAGAGTGAGATAAGTTTAAATAGATACAGAGCTGCCTGCTGGCTTTCGCTAATGATTCGGGAATTATAGAAGGCACCACAACAATTCAAAGTCGGTTCAATCATTCGAGAAAATTAGAAAACGATAAGTGAGGTTTGGCGCATCAAATATCATGCGTTGAAGAAATATTCCTTAAACATCAGTTCTTTCAGCATCTATTTTGAAGTTAGTGAGACTCTTGATCGAATAAAAATCTTCCTAGTCAATGGCACCGGCTCAAATCGAGTCTCAACCGATAGAGCAACTCAGCCTCAGCTTAGATCCGGTAGCTCGTCCCCCAAAAAACGTGCCTATGACCTCCAGGCTCCATCAATGAAATGTAAACAAACCAGAGATACGGCTCAGATTTGCAATAATCTCTTTGCAAGATTTCGCTACCTCCCTATGGTGAGCAAATTTTCAAAATAAGCGCGAATTAATTGGGAAATTCTGCGCTTTCGATCGCTCATAGTTTTGTACGTTTCTCTCCGATTGTCGAAAACACCGTATGTGTGGGCATCCTCTTTTCTCCAAGATTGGATCATTCAGAATCTAGCTTCAGAATAAGATCTCTTGGAATTGGCGCATAGGTTGGTATCTTCTTGATAGGAAGCGTCGGTATAGTGTAATTTTATGAGAAAATCGGATAAAATATGGACGTCTGCGAATTATAGTGGAATGAGTCTATTTCAAATGTTTCAAATTTCCATTGGCTCTGTATCAACTGAGAGGCCGAGAGTTGGTTCTACCAGGGAAATTATTACAATCAAATTCAGGTGAACGGCTAATTCGTATGATGGCGAAGGAATTTTCCCGATAGATCGTCTTTGGATTGAGCAGTTTTCAAAGATCCAACTCGATTTTCCAAAAGTCACAAGTGGACTTATTTCACTAAGGGTACTAGCCGTCCATAAATGACTCACGATCAATACATTTTGGCGAGAGCAACAGGAAATTACGCGTTTCACGTGGATAAGAGGCGTAGTGAAGGAAGACATTAGTTTTAGAGCAAAAAATCCGTAAAAATCCTGCCGGCACAAATACAACGCTTTCTCTCCGACCAAGCAAAATTACTGCTGACCTGAAAGCCTTCTATATATACGCTGTCAAAACAACAACGACCCGAAACTCTCCCCAAAATACCAATATCCACACTCACCGGTATCCGATTGAGATTGATGTCGGATTTATCCTTGCTGGGACTGGGGAACCTCGTTGTCACTCGATCGGGCGACCTCCCAAACATGCTGCTGAACTTGTAAAGCTGCCTCATAATCGCCAAGTTCATCGCAATTATCAGCACGAGCGGCACCAGCAGGCTCACCAAAGTATCTACAAAGCTGATTGTGCGCATAGCCTCACCATACTCGGGCTTCATATCGCACACGAGCTCTTCTTCAAAGTGGCTCAACTTTACCATACCCGACATAACAAAAGCGTAGCAGTGGCAAACGAGCGCCAGCAGCGTCAAACAAAGCACAATAGTCTTTGCCCGGCTTATCGTGCACATATTCGGCCTCTGTAGAGGATACTGTACAGCGATGAATCTCTCGACCGTAAAGGCGACGATCAACCACACGCTCAGACTTCCGCATACCGAGCTTACGTAGACCACACTTTCGCACCAGCCGTCGGTATTAAAGAGCTGCCACCCTACGTGATTGTTCAACCAGACGAACAGTAGAGCGAGAAGAAATCCAAAATCCGCTGTTGCAAGGGCCGCCAGGTAGTAGCTCGAGCTCCGGAGCTTCAAGTGAGTGTTCAAGAAGACGAGGCAGGAGAGCAGGTTACCGACGAGGCCCACTGTCATTATTACCGGCTCGACAAATTTCAGGGCCAGATCGAGCAGGAAGTAGGGACACGGATCGTTCTCCGGATCGCCGTAGGGGTAGTCTTCGCTGTCGTTGTATCCGGTCGAGTTTTCCAGAGTGTCGAGGGCCGAGCGCCGGACTCGATGGTGATTGGGCCCCGGGCCGCACGGGGGCCACACCAATCCAAAACTACCGATCATCGGTAAATCGGTTGCCATAGCCGGTCATTCCTGAATTATTCACCGCGCCACTCTCAGCCGTTTTCAAAATCGTCCAACATCTCGGCTATGCCACCTGTAGATTTCGGAGCGCAAGCTCGAGAGCTTTAGACGGCTATGCCGCGCAAAACCTGACGCTAAACTGATGGAGTTGGGCGAGAGCGGCTCGCAGAGCCCGGCTTCGGAATCGCCCGCATGCGCGCAAGACCCCCCGCGATCCATTAGCCGAGACCGTGAAATAGCTCCCGCTGAGAGACGCTTCCCCTTCTCTGCAGCCTCTGCAAGTCGAGCTTTTCTGTCGCGCTCCGAATGCCTCGAGGGTAGACTTGTTGGCAGCTTTCGACAATAGCGCGGATGTGGGGTTTGGGTGTGAAAGACGCGGGGGCGAAGACGAAATGATTTTGAGGCTGGCGGATTTGGAGAATTGATGTTTCTGGTGGCGCGAGGGATCTCGAATGGATGAGAGAAATTGAGCGAGTAGTGTGGATGGGTCGGTGTTAATTCGAGTCGTGGTGGAGAGATAGGGGAGTGGCGCGAAAGCGCGAGAGCTTGCGCAGCCAAAGTGGCGCGATCGAAAATGAATCATGAGCGCGATGAATCGATCCGTTTTGCTTACGCATTCCGTTTGGGAGCTTCGCTTCTGTGCTCGATCTTGACTGTGTAGTCGATCCGAGCGAGGGGAGAATGGAGCATTTGCGCAGTGAATTAGCTCTGTGGCAATCTTGAGTGAAGCTCTGGAAGGAGTATTTTTAAAAAAAGAGCATCTCGAAGGGTTCCCTTTTGGATACATGTTTGCGGTTTACTTGATGAGGATGTATTTTTTATCAAGGACGTTCTACAAGAAAACGTTCCTTCGCGTGAATCGCTATCAATTTCGCGAAGAGCTAATTATATTATTGATGAATGCCTGTGCAAGATTTCAGAAAACTACCGAGCCCTCTTAGTATGGGTATCATTTCTCACTAGGATAATTTGTCATTTGAGACGAAAGGCTTAGCGTATCTCGGAAAAATCACGATGTGAGAGGTCTCTCGTGGATTTCGTTGATAGACACAGAGTAGAAGGAGAGGATCCGGTCCAAAATGGGACTGCTTTAAATTTTCAGCCGTCTCTTTTGATCTCATTGCAGTCCATTCGATAAACCATTCACCAGAGCCACCGTGAAACAGCATTCATCAGCGAGACCAAGCTCATTCTGAATATTCACAATATATTTAATAACACTCCTCTCCTCTCTGCATCCACTGGCATATTGTGCCTCATCGATTGGCCTCTCTATTCATCCCATTTTTCTCCCTTCCTTCCTCTTTCGCTTTCTCTCTCTTTATTCAGCGCCCCGTGCAGCTCACACATATCGAGACACACAGACAAAACAGAGGATCGCTATTTTATTATTGGTCCCGAACTAGCGGGGCGATTATTCACGCGAGCATTCCCCGTCACCTCCGGACTCTCGCGCATTTTTTGCCGTCGCACGTACGTCTCTCTGTATATCGTACATGCGCACACAGCGCACGTGACCCTTTTCCGAAAACTACGGCTTTGCAGCAGAGTGTACGAGTGGATTTGAGAAAAAAAGTGTATTCTCTTCGACGCGTGATTCCATTTTCGTCATATCGCTGTTTTTCGATGCTAATGGGCGCCAATGGAAGCTTGCGCATAATTTATGCGTGTATGCGTGAGAGTAATGCATGGTGCTAATATTATGCTAATATTATATTATGCCAATGATCATCAATATATTGATGGATGCCTGCGCAAGATTTTAGATCATAACAATAACCGGGCTCTCGTACTAACAATAAGTATCATTTTTCACCTGAATGATTCGTCATTCAAGACGAAATATCCAGCGTGTCTCGGAAAAATCATGACGTGAGAGGTCTTTCGTGGACTTTGTTGACAGACACAGAATAGAAGGAGTGGATTCGGTCCAAAATGAGCGTGCTTTAATTTTTCGGCCGTCTCATTCGATCACATTGCAGTCCATTCAATAAATCATTCACCAGAGCCACCGCAAAACAGCATTTATCAGCGAGATCAAGTTCATTCTGAATAGACGTATAAGGCTGAATATGCTTAAAGCCTCGCAACCACTGCTTCATTTTTGTTCTTATCTTCATTACGCTACCGTAGAGCGGGGCTACTTTGGTTCACTCCGTGACTTCAACGAACTGAAGCTTCATCGAATGTAGCCGTCCAGCCTTCCGAAGTAGCCTAAAAGTTCAGTCTGTGGTTCGAAAAGGAATTCATGTCATAGATGCTATGATTGGTCATTTCGCGTTGCGCTCAGAGGTTAAGAAAAGGATCGCCAAAAGAATAGGATAGCCCCGTAAATAGGGGTCACTTTGGTCCACTTTTGTTCTTCTACCTCCCAACTTGAGACCAATAACTTCAATACAAACCCAGTCGCGATACTCAAAAGGGTGTAGAAAGAGCTGCAAAATGAGCCACGGTACATTTCAATTCAATATCTAGAAGCTGCGAATGATTTCAATTTTTACGAAAGATGCCAATAACGGGTGGAAATTTAAGCTGAGAAACCAAAGGAAAGAGCACTTTCTCCCTTCAAACTGCCATAACTTGAATACCATGCATCCAAACTTGAAGTAGTTCGGTTCATTTTGAAGCTCTTTTTATCATCTTCTAAATGTGATGATGGATATTGAGATAGATTCAGTCTGACACAGGTTACCGAGCAATTAGTACAGAAGCTGTATTTTAGTATTTTTCCAAAAAAATCAGTTTTTTGACAGGAAACGCTATCAGGTGACAATAAAAGAATAAATGGCTTCCACAAAAAATCAGGATCTTGAAATTGGCACTCTCACGATAATCTGAGGAAAACTATTCGAAGCAACCTGACCGTGAAATCAGTAGGAAGTTCTCGAGTTTTATTGATTTCTTTTCATTTATTCAAACTTTGCTGGGTTTCCTCCGGAGTGGAAGTATTTCCCTCCAATGCATTGGATTATTTTCAGGCAGCTGATGGAGGAAATGAGACCAAATGGGATACTTCATTGTTTGAATTTCCTTCTCGACATCGATTTGTATCTCTTCCACAATTTTACCATCCAATAAATTCCACATGCTACACTATAGTGTCAAAACAAATATTTACTAGAGTACAACAGTGGCACAGATGTAGTGTAACATGGGATAAGATATTACATTAGAAACCACTACGCAATCTCGCTACCCTTGTTCTCGAAGAGAATCACCGGAAAAGCTAGATGGGAAACATCATTTGTCAACCACTCCTGTCGCGGGGAAAGTTATGTACCTGTCAGTCACGTCGTCTACGTCGACTCGACTTCTTGCGCCAAGCTCATCGACAGATTCCAAGAGCGAATAGCATTGCCGTTGACTTTTCCTCTTCCTAGTCTTCCTGCTGCGAGTTTATCTTTCCGTCCTCCTCGAGGTCCTCCTCATTCTCCGTTTCTTTATGGTTGATTCTGCCTTTGATTGTAGGACCTTGTGTTCGGATCGCTCAGACTCATAATATACGAGTAGCTAGATGCTTGAGGGGATTTTCCTAGGGTGTATTCAGTAGAGATCTAGCTCGCACAAACGGTTCTATATTTCGCCAAACATGTGAAAATGTCCATTCCATCCCCTGTCCAAAACCCAGTTTGAGCGCGATAAACCATCTTCTGTTTCAAAGTCTTTTGACCGTAACTTTACCTCACAGATTTAAGACTATGGATACAAAGGTCGACGTTTCATTTGGTTCAGAAGTCATTTGTGATCATTTTGGAAGAGATTGCAGCACTCATATCATGTCCCACGATTTTACTCAAAACTCACGTTTCCTATCTCGTGTTGCGTATGTAATTGAAGAACAAGCTCACTATCCTGGTACCGGGAATTTCAATCATCAAGACCATGTTGATTCTCGTTTTCTCCTCTGGTCAGTTCATCGCTCATAGATGGTGTTCGACGAATTTTTTGAAAATTGTTCTTCATGTTTCTCAGTACGGCAAATCATAGATTACGTTTGACGAGGGGTATACAGAGGAAGGGATGAACGTGAGAAACTCGATATACGAGGGACAGCGAATTGGAGCTTCATATACTATGATGTACACGAACAGACACGAGACAACTGGAGGGTCGCACGAGAGGCATTGATGGAGCGAACGAGTGAGGTTAAATGCGGATGGAGAATGAGGAGGACGGGAAGATATGCTGACAGGTACATAACTCTTCTCACGACAGGAGTGGTTGACAAATGACGCCCGTCTAGCTTTTTCGGTGATTCCCGTCGAGAATATGGGCAGCGAAATTGCGTTGTCGTTCCTAACGAGGTATCTTATATCATGTCACACTATACAGATATGCCTCTAGTATAAAATCTACTCAAGTATTTCGAAAAGAGATTGATCGCACATTTCGTCGAATACTCATTCGGCACATCATCTGTATAACATTCTTCGTAACGGGATCAGTTTTGAGCAAGGAATATGTCATCCTTTTTCGGAGGGAATATTGAAATTACAATGTAATCTTCGCAGACAGCTGATCTATGCGAAGCACAAAGGATGAGTTACCAATAGTCAAAATTTTGACCATAGCTATTTTCTTTACCCCTCACGTGAGCAAAATTTATACGATATGGCTTGTTTACCGTAATACGCGATATTGATCTGAGAAATTGTTTTTTTGGGAAAGATAATCTCAGATGTATTATAGACAGAGCAGGAGACTGTACTTTGTCCACCAGGGTCTTATCCGCGAGAGATTATCATATTTAAGAGCCGACTTTCTGTCGTGAACCATTTTTGATAGCCACCTGTCTGTTCCCGAGTGAAACGCGGCCTCGATTGTTAGATTATAACATGTTTCAAGAAAGATTTTGAAAATGCTTTGTTATATCCTTTGCAGAGCTTTTGGAGTGAAGGAAGACATGTGAATGGAAAAATTCACATGTCTTCCTTGGACAGTGGCACACGATCTCGAATTTTTTCCAGTCTGCGAGTAGTGTTCGTACTGTGTAATGAGCTGAATTGATGATGTCCATAATTATGGACATTGGTCGGATGGGCCTCACGTTCGCTCTGATCGTTCTTTGACTTTCTTATCAAATAATTCCACTTTTTCGTGATATATCTAGATTTTGGCTAGTGGAGAATGAGATATGAGATCCCCGGAAAACGAATTCGTCATGAAAAGAAGCCAGATTCGTCAATTCAGCTTGACCAAAGTCGATCACTTGCGCCAGTTTGATTAAAAGAAGAACGCATCCCGCTGTAAAAATTATAGCGGGGGGAGAACTCGCATTTTGGATGAACTGTGACGTATATTTTATATTTGTGTTTGAACAGTAAGAGCGAGAGTGAGAGAAGTCGCTCCTACAAATTTCACGAATAATGCTGTTCAAATTGTTGCTCTTATTATTTGACACAGTTAGATTTGTACTTCTTCACGAACGATGTAGATTCTACCTCGAATGATTTTCTCTCTGTCTGATAACTGTTGATATCAATGAATATATATCCTCATTTTCAATATTCCCCATAGCAATTCATTATTATCATTGGTCAATAATATTGTTTGCTCCAATATACGAAGTCAAAGTATGACAGATGCGACCAATGTCCATAATTATGGACATGCTATTTATCACTGTTAGACCAATCAGAAAATTCTGAAAAAATTCAGGAGAGGTCTCCAGGACCTACAGAGTCAGATGAAACCCACGAATAATTTAAGAATTTTAAAAGTCGGTGCTGAAAGGGTTAAGCAAAATGATATCGCATTTTGAAACAAGTTGAAAATTCAACTAAAAGCTAGCTAGCAAACGCATCAAGTTCTCTTCATTGATCTGAATCACTTTGTCCATCATACTTCAACATAGCAAATGTAAGAAAAATGCGCATCCAAACCACAGATTGCGTAGATCTAAGTGAGTTCACTGTCCTGAGTGGTACAAGCACCTTGAGTCTCATTGAATTTGTTGATTTCACATCAATTATGACTAATTAGCCATTGAATACATCGGGAGAGTGTTTGATGATAATTATTTTTTCCAAATGTCATTCAGCAATTTTTTACATCACACCTGTTCAGAGGATCATTTTCAGTCCTCCCTTGGAACATCAGTTTCTCAAGAGAGGAAAAAAGAAACATTTGTATGCTCATTCAGGTCCAAAACGTGTGTGTGAATATTTTTTCCGTATAAAATAAGAGTCGATCTAGGTGAATAACTTTGAATAGAGCCAGAGAATTCTGAGCATGAAGGGGTTGAACCCAGTCTTGGGAATTGAATGAAAACATTTTCCAACCCATATACCCTTTATAATTCTCCACGATGCTGTTAATACGCTCATCTCTGAATGAACTGTCCTCGTTCCAGTGCTACGAGGTCCTGAAAGCTGCCTGCACTCGGCTGAAGGGCAAGGATCAGCCAAGCGGCAAGCCGTTTGTACCAGTGCACACCTACGTACTTAATCCAAAGAGCATAACAATGGGCCAACTGTACGGTGAATACGATCTGGATACGCACGAGTGGTAAGGTTACCACATTCTCGTTTCACTTATAATTAATCCATCGCAGAAGAAATTCCCTTGTCCACTTGGGATTTCCTTGATAATCAATGTATGAGGTAGGTCTGGTAGAATGGTTTGCGGTGAACTCTTGTCTTCACTACTCTCCCACATTTATCCCATGTATAGTTTTATAATCATTTTGGTACAGCATGATCGAATTTTCAAATTGTTGGAAAATTGCGCAATCTGAAGTTAGCCAGGGTCATTGATCATTTAAGATCCTGCCCTGAATTGTGAGCTCACAAAGCCGAGAGCAAAATTATAAAAATAGTATTTCGCCTGTTTCATGTCAAATGAGCGATGCCTGTGAACGTGATAACTCGGAAATCGTTCTGTTTACTCTGCTAAACATCCAGCCGTTCCCTACTTCTTGAGATACTATCCTGGAGATATCTGCTCTGTCAAATCACACGAGATTTAACAAATAGCAAGGAGAATTAAAACAGTCTTGCGAACTGCGCGAGTCATCATCCCAGAGATCCACACAGATGACCCAAAAACTATGTAGAGCACGGAAAGAAGCATTTTCTCCTGTATTCCAAAGAAGTCTTCTGGAAAATCTACAAAAGTTACAGAATACGTGATATCATACAATCGAAACTAGAATGCTCATTGGCTTACAAGGAGAGGCTTCGACCTTCGGGAGCCCAATCTTGCTGAAAATTTTTTTATACATTCTTTGACCCAATAAAAGTTACCCGTATTTTTTTGTTCAGTCCAATGGGTCTCTCCTTCAAAGATGCAGACAGGATCTTCAGCATTGCAAGTATACCTATAGATAAAACTCTTCATTTTTTATTCTATCAAGGCAATGTTAATGTTTTTCACTGTATGTTTGGAGGAGAGGCCCATTGGACTAAACAAAAAATACGTGTTTCTTTTTTTGGTTCAAGGAATGTGTGAGAAAATAAGATACCAGATGTATAAGAAGCGTGTGTTGAGCGTGTAAAAAATTGGACAATTCATTCTCGCTATATGAGCGCGAAGGTACTCAGTTTTAAAATAAAAAAACATGTTTGAATACCCAGATTGGATGAAAATGAGTTTCTGTGGATTTGAGCATTTTTTGAAAAAAAGTTCGGCAGCATTAGGCCTTTTTTACAAATTACCTTCTACTTAGGCCTTTTTTCTCAATGACAGTCAAAAACTAGAGCTCTTTAGAACGATTCTTAGAAGCGATTGAGGCGCTTTCTGAATCGGTCCCTGCAATTAGGCCCTTTTTACGAATTGTCAGCAGTATGGCTCTCTTTGACACAATAATTAGGCCCTTTTATCAACCAATATTCGGTGTAATTAAGCCCTCTTCCATTTCTTGGGGTTGCCAAAGTTTTTTGAGAAGAATTTTTTCATGGGTGATGGATCATGGATCAGAGGGCTCAAAAGGCAAGAGGACTGGAGAAGGGCCTAACCGCACTAAGGCCCTTTTTCCATGGAACCCCTCTATTGCTAAGGTGTTGGCCAACTTACAATTCCATCGAATATATTATTCATGAAACCTACCCGGCAAGATGAGATTCATCGACTATTACTTGCATGAAATCGATTCCGAGTCGGGCCATAAATAACTCGATGCAACTACTGCATCTGCGTAGCTATTCCAAACTTCCTATCACAATCTCGGTATTGTCTCGAAGGACGGATGGAATCCTATCGACCTTGATTCGCTCCGGGACGAACGTGACAGACGACCACAAGCGCTGGTACGTGTTTGATGGTCCCGTCGATGCCGTTTGGATTGAAAACATGAACACGGTGCTCGACGATAACAAGAAGCTCTGCCTGTCGTCGGGCGAAATCATGAGGCTCACGCCCTACCAGACGATGATGTTTGAAGTTGCCGATCTGAGAGTTGCTTCACCTGCTACCGTTTCCAGGTACAACTCTGTCTTTCGACGGATTTTTGAAATAAAAAAAAAGTGACACTGTCTATTATAACGTCGTGAATTACCTCCTGAGATACATCATCAGCTCAAACTTATTTTATCCCAAGGTTGCTCTTATAGCTGACGAATGTCTTGAGAAAAATTTAGCTGCCTCGTAAGCATTCTATCCCGTGAAATTTCATTCTCGCGTACGTTCGAGTGATCCAAGCTTCAATGGTGCGAGCAGATGTCTATGAGTTGCGGATATTTTGAAGCGGCGAGAGTTGTATTCGGAGCAACTGCGACACGCGAGATACTTGGCTCGCCTCCCCAATGTCAATCACACCATTCTCGCTTGGAATCTCGCGCGGATGAGCAATATTGACAGTTCATAGAAATACTTGTACCGAAGCCTCGATGATCTCTCCATTTGATACATTTCTCGAGCACCGCGAGGTGTTGCGCTCCAAGTGCGTCTCATTGAAGCCGCTTCGACGAAACTATAATTAGCGGAGCTCGAAATAGTTGATATTTCCATCTTTTCTCAGATGCGGCATGGTGTATATGGAGCCGGCGGGATTGGGTATTGAACCTTTCATCGACTGCTGGGTCAAGAAATTACCCAAGGTGAGCGACTCGTTGCTGCCCTTTTAGGTTGACGCTGTTTTTCTTACAGAGGCTTTTAAAAGTGCGCCTTTCGCCATATTGGTGAATCCATCGGAAGATTAAATTAGAATATCCATGATGAATCCATCAAAGAATTTAAATCAAGATATTAGAGAAGAGTTTCGAGTCGGAAAAATTGTTGAAAGGTGGCGATGCTTCAATTTTTACTATGAATTTGGTTTCTAATAATATTTACCAATGGTATGTTAGTTTGAAAAAATTTTACACGGACCAAGCAGTGGTAATTTCATTTGATCTTTACAACTGTTTCATAATACATCTCAGAAATACAAAAAATTCATCAAGCCCATGGTAGCGTGGTGACCCACAAGTTTTGCTCGTAAAATTGACTTATTAATTGAGTATATCCAAGCCCCTCATTATTATCGCCATATTTTACGAATAAAATTCACGAATTTGTGGAGAAAAGGCCCGCAAAATTTTCATTTGTGATACTGTCATGCGTAAAGAAAAGCGTCCACAGTACAGGACATTCGTGAAGTTCCATTCGTAAAAAAGGACGGATAGCCCACATTTATCGCGAGACCTGACTCTTCAAAAGTTTGAGATAAATATTGAAGTAGATATTCTCGAAACAAAGTAAAATTATCGGATTGATTGATAAGCGTTCTCTATATTCTCCCTTTCTCAGCATATCAAACAATACTCTGAGCAAGTTTCCAAATTGGCCTACTTTTACGTACTCCCTGCTTTGAATTTCTTGCGAGAAAATCTAAGAGAGATCGTGACGAGCATTGATTCTGGCCTCGTCAAGTCTTACACAAATATAATGAACTATCAAATTGGATCCATCAAAATCCAAGAGGGAGAAACCTTTCCAGGTGAGACCAGTTTCACATGAATAACTCCATTTATGTGGATCACTTTGAAATTTGAATTATTTTTTTCTCTTGAAATACGCGATGATCGATCACTGAAATCAATAATGAACATCTTTAGTGCATCTTTTCGAGCCTTGGTCTGCTTTTGCTCTGGTGTGGAGCATTGGTGCTACTTGTGACAGCGAGAGTCGCCACATGTTCAGTGACTGGTTGCGAGATTTGCAGAAGAACGGCGATTGCGATATGCCATTTCCACGAGATGGACTAGTTCATGATTACAGGTACAGGCAGATGTTGAAGCGTACCATTTAAAACGATTGATTTTTAATTTGCATATGAGTCGACGCATCACAGATTGAGTCTCCCTCCCCCTCCCTTCAAATAAGGCACCTCAGTTTTCGTTCCCAATTCTTAATGAGTACGCAAGGGAAATTCAAATCGTATGAGATATAAACATTTTTTGAATACTGTGATCCTCAGATTACAAATTGGCACTGATCATCAAGATACTTTACCTGCTCCGGATGCTCAAGAAGATCACGACAATCAGGAATTAGAACAAAATCGGACCAGATGGATGAAGTGGCTGGATTTCATTCCAGATGTAACTATAAATCCTGAAAAGAGATTCTCTGGTAAAGAAAAATCATTGCCACAATATCCTCGTTTCATTGGAGATCATCAGCCCTATGCAAAAATTATGACTCCTTGATATATTAGGATTAATATGAATATTACGGGAGATAAAAAGAAAAAGATTTATACGTCTGCTTCGTTAGTTGTAAGCATGTTTCCGACTCTCAAAGATTGAGGAGTTATCTTCAGTTTCTAAATGTCTATGAATTTCAAAATGCTAAGTCGATGTAGGCTCATCTACTCAATAACGGACTCGTGGGTTTGATGAATTATGATTATCAATACACCAAAATCCATCGCTCGGTTAGTCGATTTATTTGAGGAGAAATAATTTTTCATAACTTTCTTGAGAATTGGACGTCTTAAAAGTCCATTGTATCATAGAAAATGTAGGTATGAGAATGTTCTAATATCTGCGAGAAGAAAATTTCATATGGGAGTTAAGACTTACCCTCAGAATTAATAGAGTCTACTGCAATATCAACTCCTTGATTTTTAATGCTTCTCTTCCCAAGTGATATTCTGAAATGTTGCCACTGATTATCTCCAAGGAAGGCGTTTCAATAATGTGGATGTTGGATCAACTGATTTTCAAGCACACAAGATGTTTGAATCGGGAGGTTTGATATCCCCAAAATTTTTCAATTAACTCCAAATCCTACCCCAGAAGTTTCACTCACATTCCAACATCCACATCATCGAAGATATTTTATGTTCATCAAAGAGACTTTCTCGCAGAAATAATATGTTCTATCCAAAAACACAAGCTAGGTGGGAATTTTTATGTTTGCCATACTATTCCGAGAAATATCTACGATACTCTTATATTCCCCATTCTTACATCTGCGATGGAAACATAAGTGCAAACAAGAATAATCTTTCGGGTTAAATAGTCACAAAGACAGGTCGATGTGAATTTATGAAGCATGTTCCCAATTGATTGAAAATCTCAATTGAATTACAATCAAATGTGATTTTACATCACGCCAATGAATGTTTCAAATCTTTTTCAGAACCATGGAAAAACACTGTATTTTATTTGCATGAATGTCCACGTTATTAATATTTTAGCTTCTTCATCAGAATGTGACCCGATTCATCATTGTTGAGGGAAAGATGTACTCTGTTCATCAATACCGGCGAACAAAGGATAGACCCTCTTTGTCGTGCTTTACACTTACTAGTCGAGAGAAAAATCCAATCTACTTCCCTTTGATATCCTTTAAAAAGCATCGACGCGACGATAGTCTAATTCACACTATGATACTGGATATCTGCGAGTTCCACTGAAAATAAATTGCTATTTGTGCAGATATCGAGGTTCCGACAGTCGATATGGCCCGCAGTGCAGCCCTCATGGATTCGCTGATGACGAGCGAATGCAATGTGCTGTGTATTGGACCGACCGGCAGCGGGAAAACATTGACAGTATCCGCAAAACTTTCAAGAGATATGCCAAAAAGATACATCTGCGATTTTATTATTTTTTCTGCGAGGACCTCAGCCAATCAGACCCAAGTAATTTCCTCAATTTGAGCTATAATCTTACTGCATTTGTTCACCCAGCCTCGATATCATCATCGGTCGGGAATTTCCAGGACTTGATAGACAGTAAATTGGACAAGAGACGCAGAGGCGTCTACGGGCCTCCCTTATCGAAGAAGCAGATTTTCTTTATCGATGACCTGAACATGCCCGCTCTTGAGACATATGGCGCGCAACCGCCCATTGAGCTTCTGCGTCAGTTTATGGATTTCCAAGGTGAAACTCTTAAAATTTGATGAATTGGGAATGGTCAATCAACGAAACTGAATAACTAGCTCTGCAAAACTCGAAATAGACGCAATTTTCAGTCCAGAACTATCATACTTGTAGTGATTCTGAAGAATCATCACCGATGCACGAGGACCACTGAAATTATCACTTGAAAACCCTGCTTTTTTATGGATACCGTTCTTCATTCATGTAGAGACTAGTATAATAAGGAAGTATATGGATTATCGAATCTTAGCCTCATTGCAAACGATAAAACATGATTTGGAATGAACTATTGATAATTATCGCTTAAATTGTACTGGCAATTTTGAAGGAAAACATGAAGCGCATGCTGACAAAATTATGATATATTTGCAACATCTCAGGATTAAATTATAAAAATTTTCATTCTGTACACCTCATCTACAGCTCATCAAGTGACAAGGAACGCCGATCGCATCAAAGCCAGGCATCATGCAGAAAAAAATTCGACATTGACTGAAGATTTCGAATTAATTATGTGCTCGCGGGAGACTTGAATTGATACTTGAGGGNNAAATTTTGGAGCGATCCTTTGAAAGCTCTCGGAGTAATTTGAGCTATAGTGCAAACATATTGTAATTACACTACAGTTCAAATTACTCCAATAGCTTCGAGCGGATCACTTCAAAATTTTACACAGTGGTTCATTCTACCGATACGCAGGGCAACTTGGAGTTACTTTCTCGAAATATTCTTTTATTTCATTTTAAAATCATGTAAAAGCTCTACCTTACTGACATTCATTATGAACTGATTTAAAACAAAACCAAACAATACTTCGGAAAAGTGACTCCAAGCTGCCCTGCGTATCGGTAGAATGAACCACTGTGTAAAATTTTGAAGCGATCCGTTGAAAGCTATTGGAGTAATTAGAACTGTAGTGTAATTACAATATATTTGCACTATAGTTCAAATTACTCCAAGAGCTTTCAAAGGATCGCCTCAAAATTTTCCTCAGTTGTTCATTCTACCGATACGCAGGGCAGCTTGGAGTCACTTTTCCGAAGTATTGTTTGGTTTTGTTTTGAATCAATTTATGATATACGTCGATAAACTTTTCCTTCCCCTTTAATCAATTTATACCGAATTCCGGTGAGGTAGAGCTTTTACATGAACTTGACTGCAAATTTTACTCTCAGCCTTTGCGAGCAACCTTTTTCTTGGAATTCAGCATACATCCTGGCTTGACACAGATTGACTCGAATTTCGTCAGCTCAGTCTGCGAACCTCCGAGCTCCGTTTCATTTTACAGGGATGCATCGAAATTCAATTTAATCTGTGTCAAGACAGAATTTATGCTGATATCGAAGGAAAACGTTGCTCGCAAAAGCCGATATTAGAGTTTGGAGTTCAATACCAATTGATTAAAAACATTGACGTGGGGCTGCGAGACACGTTCTATAAAATATGAGCAGTATCAAATTTTCAAGTTTTATTCTGACACATAATCATACTTCAGATCGATTTGAAATTATTTTACAGGGTGGTACGACAGGAAAGAAATTGGCGACTTTCGAGCCATTGAAGATGTGAACTTTATATGTGCGATGGCTCCTCCAAGCGGAGGACGTAACCCTGTTACCGAGCGATTGTTGCGTCATTTTCACTTCATTGCTTTCCCCGAAATGGAGGATGAAACGAAGGTGAGGGAAAATATTTGCAAATTAGCTCGGGAATTCTACTAAAGTTGATGAGATCAAACTTCTCCTGACATCGATATTTAATTTTATACAATTCAAATTTACCTGTCTCACCTCACTCAATCCCCTTGTGAAGAATATGTAAGTCCTGCGAGGTGTTTTCTATCATTAGGAAGATCGGAAGTTGAGTCACTCGTGATATTTAGTAATTGACGTTAACTTTCCGCATGCAGAATTGATGTTTAGAGATGGACGATTCAAATTTAAATGATCGGACGCGAGTGGTCAATTCACACTCACAAGTTTTCCGGATCAACCAAAACAATGGCATTATTCCACCCATCAACTCATGTCTGGCTCTCGTTGAATATGTTTATACAGTGAACGATCATTCAATAATCCAATTCTTGGAGAGAGGATTCGAGCCACACCTTGCGCAAAAGGCAGAAACACCAGAAAAGCCACATGTGCGTCCTTGGTCGACGACGAGGCAAAAAGGCGTTCCTCGTGTTTAAACAATGTGTTAGTTTTGTCAAAATCATTCCACCTCTCTATGGCCTTTGGAAATACGAGGATTATGCGCCCTTGATCTTATATCTTATCGATAAAATTTTTCATCGTGATATTCTATCACAAGACTCACCGACTCGAATTGGACGGAACTTACTAATTACTTCGTTTCAATCCCCCTTTCTAAGAAGTGCATAATTATTCCATGGAAGTATTATTCTGCGAGTTCCTTCAATTTTCTCTTGTTGAGGTACCTTTGCGATTAATGATCTGCGGCTTTTCTTCATCTTTTTGTAACTCTAGCCGAGTCAGATCTCTTGATACATGAAAGATTATGAATTGATGCTGCAAAGGTCGTACATTTGTAACTACGATGTCGACTACCACGAACGAATATTCTTTATTGGATGAACCCGTTCACTTTAAAACTGACTTCCAGCACTCGGAATCACTTTCTAATGGGTAAAACATTGAATATTAGTGCCAAAGCGTTGAAAATGGCAAAATTAGCGAGTCGAAATTTTTTCAATATTCATTTCTCTTCTTCAACAGTGAAGACCTGTTGGAACTTTATTCATGCTCAAACATAATTCTGCAATGTCAAGAGATTCCTCTGTAATTTTGCCATGCTCATGTCATAAGTTATCACAATATATTGAAAGAGGGCAAAATAGCTTTTTGTCCAGTATACTGGACATCAAACGTTAGCGAGTTAATGTATTTAGCAATCAAAATACAACCTAATGGTGTTTTTTTTTCAGATAAGGATCTTTGGGAAGATTTTAAAGTCGTGGATCTCAAGGACATCATCGCTAACAGACTTTTCAGAACCAATAGTTGCAGCTAGTTTAAAAGTTTTCTCAACTATCTGTAAGGAGCTCTTGCCAACTCCTGATAAATCTCATTACACTTTCAACGTCAGAGATCTTGGAAAAATTTTCCAAGGAATATTAATGTCAGACCCTTCGAAGATCCCTGTAAGTTATAAGATGCGAAGAAGAACTCTCATTACTACTTTTTGGACCATCCGCTCGGATCCTCACTTCTCCATCTTACAGAGTATTCACGAACTACTTCTGCTCTGGTACCACGAAAACTTCCGCGTATTCAGCGATCGCCTAACAAATGCTCATGATCGAGAGTGGTTCCAAAGTTTACTCGAGCGCACTTTGAACGAAGAGCTCAACTATGATATTAGGAAATCGCTTCCATCGGGAACATTATTCTACGGAGATTTTTGCAATCCTGAGAGCCGGTACGAGAGAATCACAAATTTACGCAAGGTACCGTGGATTATCATATCGATAGCTCAGATAGAATGACATAATGGTACGAAAAAATTATGCCGTTTTCTCCGATCAAATTCCTTTTTTAATCTCTGAATAAATTCTTAGCTTCATTTGAATTTGGATCGATAAAGCATCTCTGATATGCTAATGGATACTTTTAGCGGAATGGATTCTCATTGTAACTTGTTTTCTGTCATTCCAAGATGGAGAATACGCTGATAGATCTCCTGGATGATTATAATGGATCAACTACAGTGCCTATGAATCTTGTTCTGTTTGAGGATGCTATGAGCCACATCTGTCGAATAACGAGAATTCTTCGTCAGTCACCGGGCAACGCACTTCTGCTTGGAATGGGTGGCTCAGGTAATTGATAAAATTCTAGATTTTCTTAACCTCTCCTCATGATTGAATTGAGTAAAAGTAAGATCCCACCAAAAATTTCAAGTTCAACTTCCTCCGTCTCCCTTCTCTCATCCTTTTCCAAAATTAAGCCACATTCCAAACTTAAAATGATTCTAATTCGTAAGGCCGAATATCATTCTGAGCTACTAGAGATGTTTCAAATTCTCATACCCCCTTTTTTTGATTTACTTCTTCACGCAGGTCGCCAGAGTCTGACCAAATTGTCAGCGCACATAGCCGAATACACCTGTTTCCGAATAGAGCTGAGCAAGGCCTACTCGAATCGCGACTGGAGGGACGACATAAAAGACATACTCCTGAAAACTGGGCTACAGAACAAGTCGACAGTGTTTCTATTCTCGGATACTCAGGTAAAGTGTAGCGAGTGCGCAGCGTACTCTTAGTTTTTTGGAAATCCCACTCATGTGCGAGAACGAGATGAGCAAGTCGAGCTTTTCAAGCGTTGGATATTCTTCGACAGATCAAGAGCGACTTATTTC
The DNA here is from genome assembly GCA_030522705.1 of Eretmocerus eremicus. Taxonomy (NCBI): domain Eukaryota; kingdom Metazoa; phylum Arthropoda; class Insecta; order Hymenoptera; family Aphelinidae; genus Eretmocerus; species Eretmocerus eremicus. Next base: position 22,626 of record JAPYYZ010000685.1, read on the forward strand.
TGGAAGATATTAATAACATATTGAACAGCGGAGACGTGCCGAATATCTATCAATCAGACGAGCTCGATAGAATTTTCCAAGCGATGCGCGGCTTCGTTCAAGAGGCCGGCCTACAGATCAATACGAGCAATTTGCTGGCAATGTTCCAAAAAGTTCTCCGAAATAGCCTCCACGTAGTTCTCACAATGAGGTACGCAATTTTCTCTTTAGTCTCGGCTATCGGTACGATTCATTGTTTGAGAAATCCTCCTGACACAAATCTGTCGTCGCATCAAACAGCCCCGTAGGTGAAGTTTTCCGAGCGCGAATAAGGCAGTTTCCGGCTTTGGTCAGCCTCTGCACCATCGACTGGTTCGACCCTTGGCCAGATAGCGCACTTCAGGTACCTCAATTTGATGTCAATCAAGAGTTTAACACGTGGTAATTGAACTTGCAATTAGGTTAAGGGCTAACTCAGTAAGGGTTGGGTGCTTCTGACCATAATTAAATTTGGAGGCGTTGAAATTGAGCTCTTTGACATACTGCGTAGAATACGGGTCTTTCAAACTATTCAGAATTTCACGTTACCTGTGTCAAGAATCCGCACTTTAGATACTCTAATGTAATATCAATCAAGAGTTTCGCACACGATGATTACATACAATTACATTCAGGTCAAAGGCTGCGGAATGCTTCTGACCGCAATTGAATTTTCAAGCTTTGAAATTGGTCTCTTTGACGTATTGTAGAATGCGGGTCTCTGAAGCTAATATACAGAATTTCACGTTATCCGTACTCAAATGACGCACGTGGGTACTTCAATCTGAAATCAATCAATAGTCTTCTCACACTATGATTGAAATATAATGAGGCTGAGGGCTGGCTCAGTAACTGCTGAATGCTCTTAACTACTATAATTAAATTTTGAAGCGATGAAATTGGGTTCTTGGAACATCTTGAATTCCTGAACTTCCAATCTATTCGAGATTTCACATTTCCCAAAGTAACTGAGTCATACGCCTCATCGCCACCTGCGAGGAAAATTAGTGAACTAACTGGGCCACATCACATTTCAGAGTGTCGCATTCCATTTCCTTCAAGATGTCAAGGATCAAGCCATAACCGACGCAGTTCTGAAATCGATCGTCAAGACGTGCCAGTTTATGCACTCGAGCGTCATTGAAGCTAGCGAACGGTATTTGATGGTCGGTACATATTGTTATCCTCATCTTTGGAATGATGGTCAATCATCTCCTCACTCCATCGTAATCTTCATATCATTTGTTTCATTTGGAAATTATACGGTAGCCTCGACCGTATTATTGTAAAAACGAGTAACATATCTCACTATTGTCAGTAAATCCAGAAAAAGCAAAGTAGTTGAAATGATATATCACCATATGTAAAGCTCTATTGGGTGGACTCGTAAATCTTAGTTTGACGAAAGATAACTCTCGAGCTACAATATAGAGACAAATGTTCACAAGCTCATCTAACTATATGTATTCACTTATGAATTTGTCAAATTTCTTCCTTCTCATTCGAAGGAGTTGAACCGGCATAACTATGTGACACCCACAAGCTATCTGGAGCTTTTGTCAAGCTATGGCGATTTGTTGGAGAAGAAAAGAGACGAATTGAATACTGGAATTGCTCGATTGTCAACGGGTAAATTCACAATTCTAAAGGCTCTGTTTTCTGTTATCTTTCCATCTCAAACATTTGTGTTGATTGTTTCACAGGCTTGGAGAAACTTGCGGCGACTGAAATCGAAGTGAAAGATATGCAAATCGTGCTGGAGAGAATGAAGCCGGATCTTGAAAGAGCAGCTATAGTAGCCGCTGAAATGATTCTTCAAATTTCTCGGGATACGGTTAGTGGGATCTATAGTTGGGATGATTTCCGAATTCTGGATGAAACTATTGTCTTTTTAGACAGATAATTAGAATCTATGCATATATTTTCAATCGCCTATTCACCACAAGTACCCTCGATTTGAACCTATTGGTAGGGATCGTTTCCAGAGTTGTTCGAATTTTGTATCGGATAGTTCGATGAATGCTCCGTAATCTTACCGAGTAAAAGTGATAAAATGTGATGGAAACGTGGCTCAGCGCTCCCAGCAGGTTGTTTACACAAAGCTCGTCCGCGTAGACTTTCTTCGCGTTTGCCTCGGCGTTCGTTTCCTACTTTGGACTAATTTTCTCTTTTGTGGAATTGCTCAAGCCTTGACTTAAGAATGTTCCCGATAAAAGCGATCTCTCCAAGATTCTACTCTGACTTGAGTGTATCTCGAGGTGGAGACTTCATCTTTTGGATTTATGGTATACGCTCCTGTGAGATGATGTAGGTGATCTTTACATGGAGACAACCTCCCTTTTTGTCGAACTGCTCTTTACCATAAATTCCATCTCAGTTATCTGAACTGTCGATGGTTCCTGAGTAGATTTCAAATGTAAAAATCGTAATACATATTCTATCCAAATAGTTCAAATTTACAAATTAGCAAGGTTTATTCGTTCAATTTGATGTAATTTAGCAAGTAGTCGTATCAGCAATTTGGAAAAGAAATTGAATGCATCCTCAGCATATATTGATTCCCGGGAAACGTATATGACATCTCGGAGACAATCAGTTTTTTGTTACTCATCATGACCTTGTGCTCAAGCAATCAATGAGGTGACCATATTTAGATGAAAATTTTGCGGAAAAATTCCAGGAAGAAGCAGAAAAAGCACGAGCTGAAGCAGCTGATCAGGAGCGCGAGGCTTCGAAATTGAAAAAAAAGAATCAAGTCATCAGAGACGAGGCCGAAGCCGATTTGAGTGAGTTAATCCACACGAAGCGAATGAGATGACGACGATAGTTGAATAATCAATATCAATATCAATATCGGTATCAACATTAAACCAGGAAACCTTACGAATAAATTTGATAGGTACTGCGCGACCAATGCTGCAGGCAGCAGAAGCAAGTTTGAAAGCTCTGAATAAGGGTGATATAACGGAAGTGAAAGCCATGAAGAGGCCACCTGTTGGAGTCGTCCTCGTAATGGAAGCAATATGCATAATAAAGAAAGTCAAGCCGAAAAAGGTACGAGATGAGCAGTACTCGCAAGATTGCTCGATTCAGTCTATGAGTGTGAAATGAGATAACTCTTCGTAGATCGCAGGCGAGAGGCCGGGAGAGAAATTGAACGACTATTGGACCCCCGCGACGCAATTACTCGCAGACGCTGGACAATTCTTATCCTCTCTCGAGAATTACAACAAGGACGAACTCACCGAGGAGATGATCAAGAAGCTCGCGGACTACGTGGAGAATCCTAATTTTCAGCCCAAGAAGGTGAGCACTTTGGAATTATATTTGGCCCTCTGTAAAATGAAACTGGCAGAAACAAAGTGACGCGTTTGAGATTCTACACGGAGACAAGATCCTTTACCCCTTTGCGTTATCGTCAGCTCAGCATAGGATGACCTTGCGTCGATTATCTTTTTTTTATTGCGACAATAAGGCCTTGATCTGAAGGATGCTCTCAGTTTGTATGATTTAGCAGAAAAGACTAAAACTCGACAATGTGAAAGCTGCAAATCAATCACGTCATGCATACTGCAATTATCTAAAGTCTATGCAAAACTCCACGCTGCTATGACGTCGTTTGACTATTGATCTTCAGGAGGAACTTCTGGAGAGCAATTTTATCAACTCATGCATTTTTCTGATGCGTGTAGTCACAAGACAATAAGGAAACAACAATATTCTTGAAGCAGGGAGGTCTTTTTGCTCTTCCAATATCCCACACTGGGAACCTTATAGAACTATTAAAATAACATAACAATACCACAGTGATTCTTCCTTTATCGCGCGAGTCCCCATGGTGTCACACTTATCGATCATTCACTTCGAGTTAGGAAGTCTCTATTGTAATACGATATCATTCTTACAGAGTTGAGGGTTTTTAAAAAAGCTGCCATCCAAACTGTAGAGACAACAATCATTATCAGTACGATAATAGCGTTCTTATGACTCCCCATCCGTTCCAGTATCTTAGGATAGAATCACATATTGGCCGATTTTGGTCGTGTGTTTTTGTTTGCCATAGAAAATTGATTTCGGATCATCAGCATGCACTTATTAAAGCTTCAAAAATCGTTCAGTCCATGAAAAACTCCTCGGAGTTGATCAGAAGAATCTCGAATGGACTGGAATGTTAGTCTGAGTCTTCCTATCAAATTCTAGACGATTTTCGTGATCAAAGCCGATTCAATAATCACTTGAGGTGAAGCGCACTCTATAGAAGTGATGATATAATTTCCACTACTAGGAGGGCTCGATTCTTTGTTTAAGGTTATTCAATGAAAAAGCCGCAAGTTTGCTCGAACAATGGTAAATCTTGCGTCTATCTTCGCGAATGTTTTAGTAACAGGAAGGTTGGGGAGCATCTGCGGGGGCGTTTTTCCAGCCAATGCTATGAAACATCGTAATATGCATTGATGTGGTCCTAGGTGTTGGTCAGACGTTACTACGGATATCAATGTGTCACGTGGGAGAGTCGCGATGCGCTCTCGCGCGCACCTCTCCCCCGTGCCATGACGTTGCAGCCGCGACGACTACGCGAGCCGCGCAACCCTTG
>JAPYYZ010000686.1:0-19124 GCA_030522705.1 Eretmocerus eremicus
ATCAGGACCTGCCATTGCAATTCGTCTAAACGCAGCCGCACGAGGGCAGACCAATCCTCGGCCGCAGCTTCTGCACTGATGTATATCTGCGGATTTCGGGAACACGCTTTGGCGCGTGCGACCGATGGCATTTCTCTCTGCGAAACGGAGCATCGTTCTTCCCCCTCCCATATAGACGCAGCTTTCACCTGCAGACTTGCAGTGTCACTATAGTCTGGGATGTTCCATCTGGGGATTAAATCAGAAACGTCTATGGAGGATCGCCGTCAAAGGCATGCCACCGTTTTCGCAGTATTAAAGGAGTGAGGCTCGAATACCGACTGAGAGTCCTATTTGCTTATTGTTGAGACTATTCGTTTTGGGATTGATGGAGTACGGTTTTGGTGACTTTGAGAGTTGCCGGGGTGGAGTTGGATCGAGTGGTTGTGTATTGGGAGCTCATTGATGAATTTGTTGGTAGGCATTTTATGATTGTTTGTGTCTGACAGGATATTGAAGATTACATTATCTCGTACGTTGATTGGTCTCGTATGTTGATTGAAATGCTTGCTTTTGGAGTCAGAAAAAGTATCATATCGGTTTATGCTGGGATCGATAATTGAAAGTTGAACGATTGTAATGGTCATAAGTACTTTTTGTGCAGTGATACTTCATATGAGAGTCTCACCCAATGATCGAGTGAACGTTGCGCACTACGACTATGGGAATTTGTATTATGTGTTTGATATTCTTATGGCTCTTGATTTTTCCTACAGAAATCATGCCGATACAGAGCCTAGAGACTTCAAAAGTATCCGAAATCCGCTTTTCTCACCCAAACGAGCTTGAAGGAGCAAAAATGCTGGGAATTGATTGAATTTCATACATTTGTGAGGAAAGAATTGTGTGAAATGACTCATACATTTAACAGCTCAATGGACAGGCACGATTTTGAAAATCTTGAAAAAACCTTCATTGCCCACGTTTTTCCCTCGACCAATATCCGGCATTGAGTGTGAATTTGGCATTCATATTCAGATATCTCTAATGTCTACGTAATGAATTACCTGGGTTGTCGAACACTGCAATTGCTCATATTACCGCGTCAAATTTTTGGAGCTTGTTTCAATGCAATCATGATCGCTCACAAGATTTATTAGATGTTATCTCCGTCTTTAGAGCAAATATATTAATTCTGAACTGAGCATTTCGCGATGCGGTGAAACTTCTGCATTCTCAAACTCCTTCCAACTTCCCCGAAAAACTAGGGTGGCTAATGAAAGTTCAAATATCTATGGGTATTTCGCTCTTCATTACAGTCCTCTATTGAAGAAAAGAGGTACAGTATGACCTTGAATAGCGGACAACCTGCAATAGCTGTCAACTCGCAATAGCGGACACTTTTGGAAGCTCAATTTGATTTCCACTGGTTTTCGTAGGACCAAATTCTTGTGATAGCGGACAATTTTCGCCGGTCGAATGATCCAGTCGTATGTAATTTGACCTCACAGTAGCGGGCAAACAAATTCTTTCTCCGAAGTCTAAATTATTCTCAAATCATGAGAACCATGGAGTGTGAAATGAATCTCTCGCGTGAATCACAGTGATTGTCCACGCGCAATTTCAACGATGGTGGTCACAATCATTGAATTTCCATCCTGAAGAGTTTCTTTGACAACAATAATTCTTTATTGTGTTTGTTAAAGATTTCAGATATGATTGAGGTGCAGTACGAAAGTGACATAATTTATAAACAAACGAAGCAAACATCCATATCTGATTACTTCTTTTAATACTCATCATCAACGTGTCGATTTTTTTATATTTTTGAGACTTATATCATCACAAAAACTGAAGTCGTAACTCTCTTATATGAGAGAAACTTTTATAATTGATTCATTTCAATTATACTTTACTTTATTGTTCATCATTTTTCAGTCATACTCCACTAATTTTTTGTATTGTACGTGGATAGATAGATGATAATGAATACATTAGACTTAAAATTATGAGGGCCCTTGCTGTGGCGCGCACCTCGCAACAGCGCACACTTTTCGAGGCACAGAAGCTGTTCGCTATAGCGAGATTATACTGTGTATCCTAAAATAGGTATTTCGATGAAGATCTTCCTTGGAGGGATAACTTGTTCTGCTTGAAAGAAAAACTCCAAGTAATAGACTAAAACATGAAGTAGAGGGTTCCCGACCAAAGTGACGTAAGCCCACTTCTGAGAATACCAAAGAATAGACCTCAATTTCGATGCTACTAATTTTCTTTCATACGTATCACACAGAATTTAAGGTATTGAAGGGGATGTTTTCAGTTGGAAAAATCTGTGACAATAACTTCTGGAAGATGTTCCAAGCGTACGGATCACGATCACGAAAAGTTCAGAAAATGGACTTACTCCACTTTGGTCAGGAAGCCTTAGAATAATAACCAATTTTCAAGCATCTCCTAAGCACTTAAATTTCCGCGGAAGACTTGGAGGACCAATTCAGAGGAAGCTGCCTCGGGACCTGGTGGCTCGTTCTAAGCGGCAAATTGTTGTTCATTCCATAAATTATTAGAGGTGAAATTGACACTTGTATTCGACACAAAAGCTCTACCTTGCCAAAATTCATCATGAATCGATTTGAAAGAAAACAAAACAATATTTCGAAGAAATAGCTCCAATCCGGACTCCGTTCTGGCAGGATATTCCACTGGGTATAATTTTGGATCTGCGGAAATCTCTTGAAGCAATTTAAACTATGGGACAATTACAACATATTTACACTGTAGTTCAAATTGATCCAAGAGCTTTGCGCAGGTCACTCCAAAATTCTACGCAGTGGTGCATTCTGTTAATACGCAATTCGGATTGGAGCTACTTTTTACAAATATTGTTTTGTTCTATTTTAAATCAATTTGTAATGACTTTCGGTAAGGTGAAGCTTTTACATGACCTCATCTCTCGGCCGAATGACTCCAAATTCTTTATTTTGCAGTTTGGAGTGCGTTAGAGAGATCATCTGGTGTGTGCTCGACAGCTTTTAGAGTGTTTGACAGTCGCGCTGGGGTTCGTCCGCCACGACGAATTCAAAAATGCTTCTCGAAAGTTTAGGGAGATGTGAGCAAAGAGTATTGAATGCTGGCGGGAGGTTGATGAAAAGCATGCCGCACTGGAGTTTTTGCATAGAATTATACCTGATTCGAACTTTGGTTATGACTTTTCCCCGGATATGACTCATTCCGAAATGCCATTATCTTTCTACGGATTCCTTTTAGTTGAACCCATCAATCTCCTTGTTCTCGAAGTAACTGGATACGAAAAATTAGAACTACGAATGATAAAATGGTCAATAGTCAACAATTGAATAGCATTACATCCATTTGATCCATTAGAATCAAAAATATAGCTTATAATTAAGAGTCAAACGAAAGTGATGGCCAATCAAATCCCTAATTCTGTCTGATGAAAGGCAAACGATCCTTCAAGACAATCGAGTATATTCAAATGAGATATGAAAACCTCTCGTGAATTAAAAGTTACGTAAAGATTTAGAGTTTCTCGCGTATCCAAGTGGGAACGGTGATTCAGTATACCGCCGTCAGCACCAAGATGTGGTCGATACTTGTGATTGCCGCAACGATGTGTTATATTTCCACCAGTAAGGCTCTTTTTTTCTCCATAATTTTTTCAAAGAAATTATATTTGAGCTTTTATTTGATCTTTCCATTTTCAATCGTGATAATCACCAAAATGTATCCATGTATGAATGGAAAATCGTATAAGTGAATGGCATATCATCAGAAAATGAAGATGATTTGAATCATTTTGTTCGCCTCCTCCACATAATCCTTTTCTCACGATGCAAACTTCTAATCTGAATTCCTTTTGCAGCAGTCTCAAGCAATGAATTTCCAATATTTTTCAAAACTCACGTGACCATTTTCTCTGGAGAAAAATTATGTGGTGGAACCTTGATCGCTCCAAAATACGTCTTAACAAATGCCCGATGTATCGATGGATTCCTTGAGCAATTTCATGTCAAGACCATCCCTTCCATGTCCGTGGAAATTACTGCGTCTGGCGCAAAGCACGACGTGAATACCTTCAGGATATTAGGATTGAACTCGAATTTAGAGAACAATGATTCTCACTCTCGGCTGGGCGCCATCGGTCTTCTAGAGGTAACTTATTAATGATAATGCGTTGAAGGATTCTGACGAGATACTCAATTTTTTTTCCCGCAGCTCGTGAAATCAGTTGTAAGTGAGAGATCAGTTAAGTATAATCTCAGATTATCTGGAAGATATCATGACTTACCCCCAGATACTGAACTTCTAGTAATAGGCTCTCAAAAAATGGCATACGATGCAAAAGGAAGACATCTCTATATTACAAAACTGCCAGTGAAGATCGTTCCATTGGCAAAGTGTAAGAATTACTATCCTTCTCAGGCTTTTGAGGATAATCCGACTAAATCATGCGCCGTCACGGGCATAAAGAAGTTTCAGGTCTGTAATATTGATATGCATAATTCGTTTACATGTTTCGTGACGCGAGTGATGTATGTACTCTTGGCTCAATTGAAAGCTCGAGACTCTATCGTGGACCTCAAGCCAATTCTCACGTCCTGAATAATTGCATACTATTTGTGATAATTCTCCAACGGATTCGTGAGTGAGGCAGCGAGAGTTTTGCGATGAGAGAATTCGATTTTCTTTGGTGCGGTGGAATCTACCAAAGGCCCGAGTTCTATATGGTCTACAAAGAAACTTGATGATATGCTTCCGTTCTTTAATGGTCATTGAGCTTATCAATCCAGCCGATCTCAGGTGGTTAGAATTTATGAGCCTTGTTTTTCTGTTACAGATAAATGAGGGTGACCCTGTAACTAAAGATGATCAGCTGATCGGAGTCGTTGAAGAAAGCGCACCTGGACAACCGATTCTCTTCACGAAGTTATCAGGATTCGTCTCTTTGATAAAGAAAAATATGCAGCATGCTTTGAATTGCGATCCCCCATCTTGTTACAATGTCAGCCACAGTGCTGTCACAAACTCACTCGAATGTGGTAATGGAGACGATGGAACACGCCAGTGTCTTGTAAACTTCTAAAAGTTGCCAGGAACCAGAACTTCCTTGAGGAGTCATTATAGGTACAGCATGAAGAGTTAGACTCTATTCCTTCCAAAGGGATTGGCATGAGGTTCATTAATTCGAAACTGTTTGCGAATCCATGAGGTTATTACTGTCTCAAGCCATAAGAGTTCAATAAAAATTGATTTAAGTGTTTATCGTGCGGCTCATTAAGAATGTATCCTAGCTTTATTTGAGAGAGATGAAAGAGATACTCTTCTCGGTGAGATTAGTAGTGAGGTGAAAAGCTTACCTGAAATGAACCATGTCCGCACAAACAAAAAGATGAAGAAAACTCAATGAATACCATGATCTGAGTGGTGAGATTCTATCAGATGGAATAGAGGGAATAAGCGAATTGCATCTGACACTCCAGCTTGAAGCGATGACTGTTAAGATAGAAATAAATCTCCAAAATTGAGCGAAGTCAGAATTTGACTGGAGCAAATGAACTACTATCATATACACTAATATACTCATTCGAGAGGAAGTCATCATTCTTTTCCATCCAGATAGTAAGCGCTTTTCCTTGGAAAACTTCCCATAAAACGACTCGAATGGCATAAAAAAATTCGCCATGTATCTCGAAAAAGATGAAAAACAGCGACCATTGACAGGCGTCACGCAATTGTGGCACCTGCCAACAATCGCCTTCCCTCATTTTTCTTGAGATGAATAGCGAGTTTTTTCGATATAACAAAGCTCGTCTCATTGAAATGTCCTTGGAAAAAAAAATTGCTGTCTGAATTGAGCAAAGAATGATATCCTGTTGGCGATGAGTATAGGAATAGTGGTGTCCTTGTATCAGCTGACAAGGTCGGTGAGACAGAAACTGGATCATCCTAGAAATTCAAAAGAGGGCTCACAATGATGATTTTGGGATGAACCAAATGAGTCCGTTGATCTCAATCGTTTCAAAGCCCTACTAAAAGTATGATTGAGAAAATATATAACATGAAAAAATTCATCGAGCGACAAACTTGTCTACGATCGTTTTATTCAAAATAGTAACCATGTATGATAAAAATTAGATATATATCCAACGTTCTGAAATGTCAACAATTATATATTTTCAAAACAAGAACCAGAGTTCTATAAATTGCTACAATTTCATGGATGATAATTAATAGACTTTCATATTTTGATCGGCTCAGTTCGCGTGACCTTTGAGGTCAGCTCGATCAAATTGATCAACGATTCCTAAAACTACATTTTCACCTCGATTCACGATTAGGGGTGACAAATGTGCCCAACTCGGAATTACCATCCCTCTGATCTTACATAATCATCGATGGAAAATGCTAAGGATGATCTGTTTTAATACCGTGGTATGAAGTTACCGAAGTATTTTTCAATACCATCATACCATCCCAACTCTATCAATCGTAATCGAGAACCATACAATCAATACAAAGTCATTTACATTAGTGATTCTTCAATATTCATTACATCCAGTTTTGGATTCATGAAGTTGAATAACAGACTCATAAAAGGCACATTCATTGTACATATTCGTTGCATTGATAAATATTTGTGATGAGTCAAAGTCTCGAGTGGAACAGACTTTGATCATTCTTTGATACGCAGAGATCTCTAGAGATAGCATTCGAGTCGAGAACTTTCGTGAGAGTCAAACTAAACGTCGGGATCGTATCACGTGGTAGTTATGAAATCCTCACTCTATCAAAATCACTTGCAGCATCAACACAAATAGACTTTTGGTGATAAATCGATAATAACCGCTATTCTCATTACAGGACCTTCTTCGCGGAGGAGAATGCTGGACCAAATCTCTATAAGAGGACATATCAATGTTGTCTTCCAGGAATCGTTGTAACATTTATTGTTTCCCATTGGAATTGTGGAAACGGCCTTGGAACTGATATGGAAGGTGTCATATCAACCAGAATATCATAGAGTTTTTGAATATTCCGATAGTGGAGAAACTATCCAAGGGGCAATCGACACTCTGGATACTTATAGTTCTATGAGAACTCGTTTTGTCTTATAGTGGGCAATTTTTCTTCATTCTCCAATGATCAAATCAGGGAAGAACATTGCATCACAGTCATCGTGTTCATCCTCATCATAGGAAATTGTCTGGACATAGTATTTCAAGAGCTTCACATGCACTTTATGCCATCAAGAGGAAGATGAGACGGTCACCTTGGTAAACTCGGTGGTATCAACATCAATATCGTCGTCACGCAGTATCATATTCCGTAACAATATTCTAAAACGCAGTAAGAGTTCGTATAGAAGCATAGCCCTGCGCAATGCCAAATTCTGTCTTAGGAACTATCAAACATCATCATAAGGATTCTGAAATGACGTATCACACAAACTTCGCTCCCCGCGTCACATTCTCCCAGTGACGCGTCACTCAAAATACTGGACCCTCCATTAAACAAAGTCAGACGACTGAGACCCTCTATAAAAAGTAAACAACAAGTGATAGACTCAACGCAGTCATAACCATCTTATGCAACACCCTATCAGCAGCTTCGGAAAGCGTCACACCCATATACAGCGTCACCAGGGTGACGCGATCGACACGAAGCTACAGTAATTCACAGGTAAGTTCATCGATTATGTATCGGATCCTCGGCGAGGGGCTGCCCTCTAACGGAGCCTGAGTATGACAGCGTCACCTTGTCACCTCGTCACATTGTCTGTTGAAAACCGCACTATATAGAGCAGCGTCACGCGCTCTGCTCGATTACGAGCCAAAGCCTGGGCTACGCCACGATGTCCATATCGGAGGACGAGTTGGACGTGGTGGGCGCTAGACTGCCCAGGGTATCCTCGTCGGGCAGCGGATGGTGACAGGGCGGCGCTGGTGGACTCAGCGGTGGTAGATGTGGTGACGACAGCATTGGGTCGCCCGTGTGAATCGGACCCGTCTGATCGTCCTCCATCAGGTCTTCCAGCTGCGACATACTGAGACCAGTCGCTACGTCTTCCGATACCATGTCTGTCAAATGGTACACCGCCTGATTTGAGAACAGAAAAAATGTTGGTTATAAGATGACGTTGATCTTTAACCTCTACTTGCTTATACGCAGGTGTGATCTTACGACCCGAACCTTATAAGATTCTCTCATCCCCAAAGTTGGATACTAATTGTTGGAGAAAGAACCTCAAGTTAATCGTTCATAAGCAGATAAGTATATTCTATCTTTTGAGGTTAGAAAACCCCGTGCGCTTAGAGATCTCATTCAGACGCTCGAGCTGATGGCATATCTTCGAATTGATGGTCTTCCATGTGCGGTTCGGTCGAACGAACAATTCGCATCTAATTTTCCGGTAGGTATGAGTGACGGGAATCCCCCTGGCCGGCTATGTTCAAAGCGTTTTGGAATCGAATTCTTGTAAACAAGAACAACTCTAGACATCTGAAAGAGTCTTTCTGGCACGAATCGGGTACAATTAGACTGAAAAATGACACTTTGATCATATCAACACTCTGTAGTGCTCTGTCCTACACATTGCGAGGTTATGAGGGAGCAAGACCAGATCACTGCAGTTACAATTTAGAACCATAAAGGAAGAAAAATGACACTCCTAATTCTTCAGGGCAAATAATCTTCGTATCTTCAGAACAAATAAATCTCAATTTGTGAAGCCCATGTCCGAAACAAATCTCAAATTGTAAATCTGTAACTATGGAACAATTTAATTCGGGAAAATCCTAGCCACTGGAATGACGAGATTTTATTCATTCTTTGATGTGGAGCAGAATAAGTGAATCGATTTACACGTACCAGCAACTCATAGCTCTGAATTTTACATAATACCTATGAATGGAGGTAGCAGAATATACGTGACTCAAACCTTGCGCAAGACAATCTAAATTACGCACATTGTGTAACGTATAATCGTCCGATCGAGTTTTTCAAAACAAACAAAAAGCGAGAATGTGAATTCCGAGCGTTTTGAATAATGACGATTATGGTGTGAGGATCACAGAGTGGGAGAAATCAGTTTTCAGGAAGTTGGTAATTTCTGCTTCCTCGAATTCAAAGTCTATCGCTTATCCTGCCGATTCTATCTCAACGGAAGGAAGACTTATGCATTCTTCCAAATGCTCGAATCGCACCAGCAGCAGCAGCTATACTATACTTAACCACGAGAAATCTAACATTCTGTCGTCGTCTCAGCCTCGAACCAATTAAGATTGCAATCGCTTGATTGCGCGCGAGTCGCTCGACAGCGAGTGAAGGAGAGCAGTGGAGAGATATTGGGCAGAATGCGATGTACGTGCGAGTAGTTGAATTATAGCATCAAAAATAGTCGCACAACATTTTTCATGGAACTCCTGAGAGTAAACTTGAGGATCAAATATTTATTCCAATTCCACGGCTGTGGGATGAGACTTTGAGTTATTGTTGAGCATTGCATGATCGTTCAAATGCTTCCCTCGTATAAAATCAGAAATTTTGATATCGCGCGATACGATCGATTAGCACTGATTTGTGTCCTTCTCAAAAAAACATCTCAGTGGAGGCTTCTCAAGTTGAAATCTCGAATATCGATCCAATTAGAGAATTGCATACTCAATTTAGATGACGACCACTAATTAGCTGACTTTCCCAATTAGTCAGGTAATCTTTTGATTGGTAGAATGAATCATTCAGTGCTGCAATGCTTAGGAGGACACCAAAAATCGCCTGTCTCGCCTTACTTGGATGCAAAGTGAGAGTTGAATGAGGTCTCGTCGGGTCAATGTCTACCTTATCAGTATTTGATTTGGTAATCCCGAAGGAAAGGTGTCTTTGATATTTTTGATGCAAACATTTTCATTTGAATAGTCTTCCTAAAGTCTCTCCATCTCAGTTACCTTTCATCTAAAAGATCTCTTTGACCTCGATTAAAATTTAATTTACTAAAAATTAGCATGATGATAATCTTCATGTTCACTATGTCCTCAATGAACATCATTCGAAAGGATTAAGTTCAGAGATTTTAAATGCAATGCCTAATCTGATTGCAGTCTATCGAGACTGTGCCAGGCAGTTGATCCATCTTTCTGCTTTCTTCGAATTCACGTCAGTTTTATACGCGAACTCTGTTTTTGAAGTACATGAAATTCGTCCTCGTCTGTAGCTTTTATTGATATTCAAAGAGCGATCAGATTTGATCGGAGGATAGCATTTCATCTCGCTGATGGAACTCCTACCCATATATGGGAATAAGGTCGAAGCTAACTGGAAATATTCATCAAAGCCTATTTCATACAGAGAAAATAAATTACGAATTGGGCACTGAACAGAAAATTGTTCTCCCTCGTCATAAAAGGAAAGAAACCCGCACTGAGAATGCTTTTTCGATCTTTTCTCCTGAAAAAGTGCCGTTCTCGCACACGCAGAGTCGTCTGAATTCCTTTTTCAAACCAGACGATCAAAAAATAGCATTTTACTCTCGATTAGTTTCACCACTCTCATATTGAAAACCACCAGCATCCACAAGACTGAAAATCTCGCCAGATTTCCATACTTTATCAATAGAGAATTGCGATTGTTCAACTCACTTTTCTATGCTCCTGTCTGGCCTTGGCGTAAGAGTTGATGAGGTTGGCCGAGGACGAGGGCCAGCCAAAATCCGTAACCGGAAGTCCATGTGCTTTTGCCTGGAGCTCGAGCTCCTGTATGCGCAATAGTAGCCTCCTATTTTGATGCTCCAACTGCTTGTGCCTCAGCTCGGTCTGCTTCATTCGCGTCAGCTCGTTCTTCAGCAGTTTTATGTACTCCACCGAAGATTTCAGTATCGTGCCCTTGTTTGGCCTCACGTCTCTCACTATCTCATAGTACCTGCAAAGAAAATTAGCTTTTCAGTCCAGATCTAGAACTTGATCGAGTTGATATTGATGCGAGAGCGTTGGAAGTGAATCAACGTTCGAAAAAACGTTAACTACGAGAAGAAATTCTTATAGTCAGATCAAATCAGTGCTGAAAATGAGATGCAACACAGTTACGATACAATTATCTTAATTTCGGGGATTTTGTTTCTCATCGCACACTGATATCTTGAAGTCAGATAGCCGGCTGTCTGAATTTCAGATTTTGATTTACGAGGATAATTGCGAAGCAAAACTATGGAATTCTGAAACCAACTCCTCAATTTCCCCTCAGAAACTATCTAACTCACAGAGTGTTGACCTCCCACGATTGAAGAATTTGAACGTAATCTTTCAAGTCTGAACGATCTAGTTTTGAGAAAAAACTCTCGAAAGCTGAAACTGCGACTGTAAGAGCTTGAGCGAAGGGATAACATTTGTTCAGATCCGAATCAGACCGCGAGACTGAAATGAAGATAGAGTTCTTTGATTTCGAGCAAGAGCTTCTGAAATTCAGTCGAGTCTTTTAAATATGTGATAATTGGAAGAATTCGCGAGCTTAAATCTAGATACGAACGGATTCAAGATGCAACAGTAAGACAATACTACGATCTGAATTTAAGAATTTCTTTTTGTAGTGGTTCTTTAGAAGACGAGTAACATGTATCTAAGATTAGAATTTTCTCACAAAATGGATGAATTGAGAGTAAGATAGATAATACGCCTGGTGAATATCCATGATAGGGTATGAGTATCCGGTTGGATTCGCGCAATCCGAGAAGTTGAATGAGAAATGAAAGCTGCGAGGTGTACACGCGTGTCTGACCTGACCTCAGCTTCTACTACTTGCTCTCGCGCGAATCGTCAAAGGCTCATACTGATCTCTTTGATCCCCGTCTTCAAAGAGCGAGGTAATTAGAAGCTCAGATGGCACTTTCTATGCAGATTTTCATATAATCCGAGCCGTTAGAGATGGCTGAATTGAATGGTCGGCTCTCGAGATTACGTGAGATAATCGTTGATAAGTCTCGAGAACCTTGGTTTTCCAATTTCACATGATGTCGGGGAGGATTTTTCATTGTTGAGGATTAACAGCCATTCCTTCTCTGAGTGAGATTCTCAAGGAGACGATGACATTTTCATTCGTTTAGCTGTTACTGGTTGGATTAAATGAGCGCATGAGCCGGTAGAGGAGAACATTAATAGTTTGCGTTCTGCAGGGAGATTATGAACGATTTCTTCAGTTTGTCGTTCGGAACTGGTTTCTGATTGATAACCCCATGAAAATGCATCACTGCATCGATAAAAATTCATTGCATTGGGGGAAATCCTGCGATATCATGGAATTGCAGGTACCGCATCGCGGACTAGCAGATCATCTATTTCGTAAAAGTTCGAACTAAACTTTCCAAATTAGATTCTTGTCACCTCTTCAGTATTTTGTGATGGAACTCATCATTGATAGATATGTATCCCAGTAGTGCAAAAAAATTGATTCGATAGTCATTGGATCCCGGATAAATCTGCCACGAACTTTTAATAGTATACCATGTCTACATTTTGAGCCTTAGTCGATACAGATAAATGCTTACAGCAATCAATTGCGTCCGATGAAATTCATCATTTCTGAATCAACATTGGCCTAAATGTAACATTGATGATCACATCTACGGATCTCAATTCTGCCCAACCCTCAGATTCTTGCAAGAGCACCCCATCGAAGCTATGAAACCTCAATCAAGCAAAAAAATTACGAAAGTGTATTTATCTCCTGATTCCATGTAGCACTCCCCGATACACCTAAAAAAACTCCAACTTTTATTGTCTCTTGGACTCCGTATCGTCTGGCAGAAAGGAGAAGGCAGAGTCTAGAAGAGAGAAAAAAGGGATTCTGGGAGGGGAAAAGAGGCTAAGCAAGTTTGTATCGAAAGGAAGTGCGATACTTCTGCCGGAGAAATTGCTTTAGCTTTGTTATCGAGTCTGCCCTTTGTACAGCTGAGTCCACCGTCTCGCTGTAACTCTCCTTCAAAATGGACGAGTTGATTGATGCAGCTCCTCAATCGACTAATTAGAGTTTCCCAAGTTGCCTCTCGCTGCTCTAGAGCTGATGCGAAAAGTTTTATATTTGCAACGCTCTCGAGTTGTATACGTGGGCTTGTCATTGTTGTTAAACGAGTAAAATTACACCGGCTTTGTGTTGTGATTACTCGCTGATGCTCCAAACGAGCTTGTTTCATCACCTTTTGAAGAATTGATGTAAGTGTCCTAGTAGATTTCCGAAAGATAAAATAATTCCGAACGAAAACAAGATATTCAATGAATTCTCAGAATAGCAACCATGTTCATGAAACAATGTATCAAATTTGACAGAATAA
Source organism: Eretmocerus eremicus (assembly GCA_030522705.1). NCBI lineage: Eukaryota > Metazoa > Arthropoda > Insecta > Hymenoptera > Aphelinidae > Eretmocerus > Eretmocerus eremicus. The sequence goes on from JAPYYZ010000686.1 coordinate 13,319, forward strand.
TTGGGTTTGAATCAACTGTCTAGTCGAGGATATTGCGTTCGACTCTAATTGCTCCTGTTTGTACCTGATGGATCTCAATTTCGAACTGCGGTGTCTAAACATTCTGCTAATTTCGACGAGTCGTCTCCAACCAGACGTCACGTTAGATCTGCGCTGCGTGTAAGCGTCTTCGTTAGTTGATGAAGTTGAACTCCTTGGCAAGCAGACGTGAGTCTGTTTGGGCGATGACGTCATCGGTGGAGTTTTGCATCGTGGAATTTATCTTACAACTCAATCGTTTGGGACAAACATGAGGCTTTGAAATCGGGGGAATGAAAATCTAAATATGCAATGAGTTTCTATTGTTCTGCAAGAGTCTTGGCCAGATTCAAACACGGCGATGAATGTTTTAGAAAGAATGAATCATTGGGATCAAACCCAATTTGTTGGAAATTGCACCAATCACTTTTTCTGACTTGAGAGCAGATTATAAAAGTTTGGAGTCATGATCAGATTCGTAAGCGTGACTAGTATGTCCACAAATGGTTATCTCTAATGTGCGCATAATACGCAATGTATCTTTGCATATTTGTTATATCGATGAAACAAAGGAGTAAGACTCATCCGAAAAGATGATTGGGTTGGCCAGCTCGATCGGAATGAGCCTTTGCCTTCCTCTAAATTCTACCGTTGAGTATTTACGTCCAGTGAATGGCCGGTCACCAAAATTCTCAGTGTTCCTCCACTCATTCAGATTTTTCATCTCACGACATTCAATTTTTTTCGCTCAGCACTGGAAAACTCAACCCTCAGCCACTTTCATATGAAACATACGGAGCCCAGTTTCTTTTTAAGGAGGTGTCCCCAACAATCCCCCATCATATGGTCATTTTATGAGTGCCCATACTTCCACCTTGTTCCGTATTCAAATGCATTTTACATAATATAATACGTCATGAGTGATTAAATCAATTGAAAGTATACGTCAACTCTTTGTGGAGTCGATGGCGTATTTGTGCATTTTCTGAACGCTCACAGAGGGATAATCATGCAAAATTAGCTCTAAAAAACTTTAAGTGAACCAATCTTCTCAAATACTTGCGTATTCAATCTCTCGTGGAATAAAGTCTGAATTTTCGTTCTTTGAGGATTAGATTCTCGTTTTTGGCGTAGTTTTTTTCTGACAATTCCATAGCCGAATCCAACTGTTTAATGAAAATGCATGTCGTAATCAACAGCAATCGTAGTGAATCTGACATTGTGAACGCAGATTGCCAGGTAAAAAAGCAAAGAGCGAGGTGGAAAATCCTGAGAAGGGTACAATTCGGTTCCATTCAATCAATGTGCATTACCTAGGAAACGTGCTCAATGCTCGAAACCGCCCGAGTGAGTAGAAATTAACGAGCAGCCGCAAATGCTGTCAATGGAATCAATGATATCCCTACAAATTGGACGAGATTCACTTCAACGGATGCAAGTACTCCATCATCGATCTTGAAACTTGACGAGTGATATAAAACGATCTTTTTATAACGCTTTTTCCCTAATGAGCTACTTTTTGAAGCTCCTCTGAATGGTAATGAGTGCTAATGAGTGCCTTCATTCACCTCGGCTCTGAGGTCTATAATTGAAGAATGATCGGTCACAATTTTAATGTTCTTTCAAGATGGAAAAATTCACTCCTGGGTGCTCGACTCTGACATCGAGAAAAATAATTATCCAATGAGGGATTTTCTGTCAATACCAGACACAAACATCGGAAGGAAATCAGTCTCGCCTCGGAAATATATCGAAAATAACATCTTATGATCAAAGATTCTTCACTCAGACCTCAGAGCTGAGGTGAGCTGAGGTACTCATCAGCATCCAAAGTAAGTTCAAAGAATAGCTAAATGTATTGGTTCACATAGAAGTCGAATCAAATTCTAAAGACTGATAGTTATCTCATGACCAATGATCGATAAGACCCCCCCCCCCTCCCAGTTTCCAGGGATACCATCGATTTCATCAATGCTCGTCATTTTCCAATTCGCCGGGGCGGTTTTAGATATTGCGTACATCACCTAAATAATGGACACATTGGCTTTCATGAACTCAGACAGAATTAATGACCCCTGGAAATGGCCCACTCTCTTCATTGCTTCGAGTGATTTCTCGCTGATTTCACTCGCTGCTAGATTCTCCACTTTGCTTATGATGTACATGATGGGTACACTAACTCGAAAATTTGAAGAAAACGACTTGTAGGTTTGAGATATATCGAGCTCGATCGATAAAGTATATGTAATCGCGCAAGTTGTCAACTTTCCCGATTAGTTTTATCAATACGGGTGGTTCTGTATAAACGCGCGTGAATCTCTCGATGCAAGCGCTTGATTCCCCAATTAACTTCCGCGACTTGGACTAATGAATGGCAATTGATAAATGGCAAAGTGCCGCATCATGCTGAAAGAGCGAGCTCGTTAGGGCTCGAATCGATGCCCAAAAGAGTTTCCTCGAATGTCATTTGTTTTAATCATCGTATTGGTGTCAGGTGTCCCCGATACCGGCTCCGCTTTCGACCTTCGATAAGAATCAACGCTGATTGATCCTCCATCATTTGTCCCGGGAATGGAAGAGCCTACCGTTTTGTGTAAAGAGATGGAATCTGAAATAATCTCCGAATGTTGATATTATTGGAAGGTTTTTGTGGAAACTGGAAAAATCTTAACCCTTTGAACACGAGTGTCTACAATTATGGATGTACAGGGTATCAATGATTTGGCGTTAACTTTCACGTGGCTCGACGGAAAAATCTGGAAAATTACTTTATCCGCCGAGAGCTGAGTTTCTACAGAAATCATTTCGAGATCTAGTTTTACTCGCCTGCTAAAAGTAAGAACTTGAAATCTGAAAAATTTGAATTTTAGTCTCATTTCTCACAATTCCAATCCGAATAACTTTCCAATTGAAAGAAATTTTTCTTGTGTGCGGAAATAACCCCATACTAAAAAAGTTGAAAATTCAACAAAGTCATGTGTCTTATGCTCTATGACCAGAAGTCGCCATTTCTTTATTTCAGTATCATTTAATTAGTGCAAAGATTAATGCCATCGACCATCATGAACAGCTGCCACAAAATTTGTTTCCCCTATGATCCAATTCCTATCTCATCTCAGATGTCGCATAAGAATATTTGCTCGATCTTATACTCATGTTCATTTTGCAAGTTCCGTCACAAAATTGATACTCCATTTCTCGGCATCCCCGATCAAAATCAAATTTCTCATGCACCTACTCCCAAAAAAGAGCTCACGCGTCACCTGAAAAATCCGCATGCGAACGTCACTTGAATAAAGTAATCCTCCCACCCGATTCTCACTAAAATTCTCAAACGAGCTCGATCGCGCCTCCAACTCGCGAAGTCTACCCGCAACCATCCAATCCTCCAAACTCGGCATGACAAATTTACGAGAGACCCGTGAAACATCTCCAAAGTTCTCGCTTGCGCAGCGGTAGCTACGGGATAATCGAATGCATATAAATGAGGCGCGCAATGACCAATTGAAATTCCGAAGCTCGCGTTCGATTTGCCAACCGAAACTCTCCCGTTCGCGCGACACAGAGAGTACATACTCACTCTGCAAAAATCTACATATATAAGACATGAAAAAAAAAAGAAGAAAAAAAAGAGAGCGCAAGACGGAATGGAGGGCGTGGCAAAGATAACGCGCCGCGGAAAAAGAGAGAAGAGCGACGACGAAAATTCGAATGCAGCCCGTCGTATATAGCACTTGTGCATTCCGGCGGCCTTCGCCGAGCTCGCGAAACAGCAGCCGCTCTTCCATCTGCGCGCACACTTTTGCCAGAGCGGAGAAAACGCGATCGTGCCGCTGCAACGATTATCATTGCGCCGATATACATGTGCGCTTCGAAGCGCCTATATATACATGCGCGTACCCATTTTTTCGCTGCGTCCTTCGCGCTCGCTAAACGCCGGCATTCGCGGATACACAATGCCGTATAGGCTATTAAAAAAAAAAAAGAGTCTGCAGTTGTGGCATAGCTCCGAGAGTTTGGATGTATGTACACATCGGCTGCGTTCGTTAGCGCGGGAATGTGTGCGTTTGTATTTGCGCGCTCTGGTGTCCCTCTTCTCTCCGAGTTGCGCAATGAATTCGCTAAACTGGCGAGAGCGAGAGACCGAGTCTTTGGTAAACTTGCGTATTTCGCCCCGAGCGATTCGCGCGACCTTCTTTTTTCTTTTTCTTTTTTTTCGCTTTTGGGAGATTCTTGGAGATGGCGAGTGTAGCTGAATTGGGAAGGGTCGCTGGAAGGATTTGAGGATTTTGGGTTTGGGGTGGAATTTAGTATTTGGGGGAGAGGGTAAGGAAAGATTGGGTGACTAGTTTCAAGGTTCTTTGTGAGAAGTTTTTGACTTCTGGTAATTGAATTTTTTTCAGAAAAATATGACCGGCCAAAAATACCTGAATGTTTAAAAATAAGAGTCATGTGACTGAGAAAAGAGTTTCATTCATCTATTCAGACTTTTTTCTGACTCGAATTACACTCATTCTCAAACATTTTTGGACACGACTTTTCATACCAAATTCTCAAGATAAGAACTTTTTACTCAAAATTTTTGAAATAGGGTTATTTGATTCAAAAATTTTGAGAGAAGACTTTTATCTCTGTAAAACGGAGATAGGGCTTTTTATGTCTTCAAGAGCGAGATGAAGCTTTCAAGTGACTCAAAAAAGAGATAGGGCTTTTTATTTTCTCAAGAATCGAGACAGGGCTTTTTCGTTCTCGAGCGACGATTTGAATCAAACCCTCGAGAACTCGGAGATGAGTTTAGATACTTCCAACCTCGATCCCAGAAATTTGAATCATTACAAGTCCGGATGAGTCTCATTTCTCATTTGATGTGCGTATGGTGCTGATACTGAATGTGACTCTGAGTTTCAGACCATTTTGGTAATGATGTGAGCTTGTATGGGTGATCGCAATCAGATTCAAAATCGCGACTCGTTTAATGAAATAGTTGTGAGGAGTCAGAAAACAAAATTTCAGAACCGGTATGAAAGCCTTCAAAGTCAATATTCCCATGGTCATCATCTTGATTACTACAAAACCTGCCTGAAGGGTTGAGAATCGTGCAAATCTCTCGCCCCCTCCTCCTGTATATTTTTCGTCTTATTCCTATCCGAATGAGTCTTTTGGCGAAATTACAGTTGTTCCCGCTGGATAAAAAAGAGGGATAAAAAGGGAATGCTTGAAGCCGGATGCGCAAAGGGTTTTAGGAATAACCATTACTGAAAAAGAATTGCCAAACTCGAATTGATTGAGCTAGATCGAGATAACGATGCTATAGTCCCTGAAACGCAAAATGAATTCCGAGGATACCCTGAACAAAATCAGATCCGGCAGCAAACTGTAAGGCATGACAATTCGGGCAACGTGGTGTATTTTGGGCTACTCTGTAACTATATGTCCATCGTAGATCATTTTGGGACGGTTCATTTGAAACCTCCAAATCTTCACGTCAAGATGGGTCCTTCCAAAATTCTCTTCGAGGAATAGCGCCACGGCCTCAGGATAGCCTTTCACAGGAATCAATTCTGATAATAACCTACATCGATTTCACTGCTTCCAACGCACATGCAAATCCTTTTTCTGGATGAAAAAGGACTCATGGAAAAAGAACCACGCTCAACATGTTATACGCAGAATCACAACGTGACGCAGGATAGGAATCGAATCTTCCAAAGTGAGTAAGAACCAAAGTAGGACTTACGGGTCATTGGTCTTTGGTAAAAGCGTGCCGAGCTCCTTGATTCTGTCGTTG
>JAPYYZ010000687.1:0-18505 GCA_030522705.1 Eretmocerus eremicus
GCCCGGCGCCGGGCCCGCGGCGCCGCGCGACGCCGGCCTCTGCGAGGGCTGCGGCCACGAGCTGCCCGCCGGCTGCCGCTGCCAGGCCATCGTCGACGCGTTCCACGAGGTGAACAAGCGGCTGCTCGAGCTGGGCCTGCTCGAGCGGCTCGTCGGCAACACGCTCACCTGGCTGATCGAGGCGCGCATCGAGGAGCACGTGGGCCGCGTGTGCGCCCGCTCGTTCGACAGCTCGCAGCTGCAGCCGCTCGACGCGTGGCTCGAGACGGTCGTCATGAGCTGGCTGGTGCGCATCTACGCGGGCGGCTCGTCGCGGCGCAGCTCGTTCGAGCCGCACCAGCGCGCCGCCATCAACACGTTCAAGCACAAGCTGAGCTACTTCATGTACGAGGCGTACACGCGCCAGCGCATCGAGCAGCTCTTCAACATCGTGATAGAGTACCCGGACTCGCGGCCGGCGATCGACGACCTGCGCGTCTGCCTCGAGCGCACCGACATGCGCCGCGAGCTGGTGCGCTCGCTCAGGGCGGCGCTGCGCTCGCGGCTGCTGCACCCGGGCGTCAGCACGCCCGACATCCTCACCGCGTACATAGCCGCGATCAAGGCGCTGCGCCAGCTCGAGCCGCGGGGCGTGCTGCTCGAGACGATAACCGAGCCGATAAAGCGCTACCTGCGCGGCCGCGAGGACACGGTGCGCTGCGTCGTCAGCGGCCTGCTCGACGAGTCGAGCACGAGCGAGCTCGCCGACGAGCTGTCCAATGGCGGCGCGGCCACGGCGAGCGCCGGCGCGGCGGCCGACGAGCAGCAGGACTGGGAAAGCTGGCAGCCCGACCCCGTCGACTCGGCCCTCGACGAGACCGACGAGCGGCTGCGGCTGCTCGAGCGCGCGCCCGGCGACGAGGCGCTCGCGGACCAGCTGTACGCGGCGACGGCGGCCGCCGCGACGACGGGCGGCGGCGCCCGCAAGGTCTCGGACATCATCACGATGCTGGTGAACGTGTACGGCAGCCAGGACCTGTTCGTGAACGAGTACCGCACGCTGCTGGCGGACCGGCTGCTCACGCAGCTCAACTACCAGACGGAGCGCGAGCTGCGCCAGCTGGAGCTGCTGAAGCGGCGCTTCGGCGAGCAGCAGCTGCACCACTGCGAGGTCATGATCAAGGACATGCACGACTCGAAGCGCATCGACGAGCACATCCAGGCCGACAAGGCGTACCGCGCCGAGTGCGCCGAGGCCGGGCCGGCGGCCGGCGCGAGCTTCGCCACCTCGGCGCTGGTGCTCTCGGCGCAGTTCTGGCCGCCCTTCAAGGAGGACTGGCGGCTCGAGCTGCCGGCGCCGGTGCAGCGCCAGCTGCAGCGCTACGTGCGCGCCTTCGAGGCGTACAAGGGCAGCCGCACCCTCTGCTGGAAGACGCACCTGGGCAACGTGAACCTCGACGTGGAGACGAGCGGCGGCCGCCGCGTCAACCTCAACGTCTCGCCCATCCACGCGAGCATCGTGCTGTGCTTCGAGCGCCGCGCCCAGTGGAGCCTGGACGAGCTCGCCGCCGAGCTGCACGTGCCCGCGACCGTGCTCCGGCGCAAGATCGGCCTCTGGCTGTCGCACGGCCTGCTCGCCGAGAGGCCCGACGCCAGGGACACGTTCGTCGCGGTGGAGGCGGCGCCCGGGCCGGCGCAGGCCGCGCCCCACCTCGCGGCCGCGGCCCTCGCCCAGCCGGCCGCGCCCGTCGACATGGTCCTCGACGACGAGGAGCTCGAGAGCGCCATGGCCTCGGCGAGCGACCAGCGCGAGGAGGAGCTGCAGGTCTTCTGGTCCTACATCGTCGGCATGCTCACCAACCTCGACTCGATGCCCCTCGACAGGATACACCAGATGCTCAAGATGTTCGCGTCGCAGGGCTCGGGCGCCGTCGAGTGCGGCCTGCCCGAGCTCAGGCTCTTCCTCGACAAGAAGGTCAGGGAGCACCAGCTGCTCTTTTCTGGCGGCCTCTACAAGCTGCCCAAACCCTGAGAAGCCCACCGAGCTTCGCGCGCACCCATCCCAGCTCGGCGTGGCTAAAAAAACAAACCGTCATCTTCCAGTTTCACCTGGCTGTATTTTTGCTAAAAACGTTCAACTGTTATCAATGTACATTATGTATAAATATAGGAAGATAAAGTGCTTAAACAATCTTTGATTCGTTAGGATCCTGGACAAGCCCTTTCAACTCATTCACTAGAAACTCGTTCAATGTTCGGTATGCTGATATTCTAGCTACACACGCGCACTCTGTGTCTTTCTACTCCAACTGTCAATGTTTATCAACTATATTTCAGTTGGCTTGATTCGCAAAATCACAGGAACACTTGTACATGGCAAAATAGCCAATTCTGTAACAACTGCTGTAACTAAATCCGCTGGCGTGACGTCATACGTTAAATTCAGCAAATTAAGCGATTTCTTCATTTTCCAGTTTGATAAACACGATTTCTTTGCATTGATTAATGGATTTTTGATGAGCACGTCGGGATCGCCTACATAAAAAAAACAATGACACGCGATTAATCAATCTCTTGAATCCCTATAAATATATTACAATTTCACTCACCCAATTCATTGTAAACGATTGAATCGGTTTGCACACGTTCACAAGACTTGTGAGTTTCACAAGCAACAAGGACGGGAACATTGAAAGAATTTGCCATCAGAGCAATTTGAGCCGTTCCTACTCTGGACATAACAGCTCCATTTGCTAATATGGCATGAGCACCCAAAAAAACTTTGTTGACCTTGAGAAAAAAATAGCACCATCAAAATAAAAATTAGAGCGATTGATTCCATGGACTCATAAGTCAGAAATATAATTTTTTTTACCTGTGGCATAATGAAGCTCAAAGCATTAATCAACATGTATGAACAATCAATTCCATTCTTCACTAGGCGCCTCAAAAGTTCTTTGCCCTCAAGCCACGGTCTACCATCAACAATTATGACTCTAAACTGTTTTTTGGCAGCATATGCATCACACAGTATATTGTAGATTAATGATGAACTGCAGAGAGATAAAGAGGAATGGTGTATCAAAATCAATGCAAACTAATGCTTAGTAGATCAGCTATAAGAAACAATAGTTTGCACATGTAATTTTCAATAATTTCTCATATCTTCTCAGACGTTGTCAGAAATTATCGGAGAAAAAATTATTTATACTTACAATCCATAAGTGAGTATAACATCTCCATTCGAAATCTTCTTTTGAATTGCCTCAGATATTGCCTTTCGAGCAAGTAATATTTGTTCATTGATGTAAGTGTCTATGGCACTGGCCAATTTAGTTTTTGCCTAGTAACATTGTTAAAGGATAATTCAGGATTTGAATTACTTATTCAGAGTAGAACGTCTATTCAGTGATAGCAAACCTCTGAATCAGGCACTGAAGGAGGTAGAATTGACATTTGCCACTTCAAATGTTTCAAGGCATTCTGCATCGACACTGCAGTTGGTCTGCAAAAATTAAGGTAGTTGACAGATTCTTGAAGGCTCACTTCAAGACCCCTGGTAAAATCGGCTTGAACAGGCCTCTCAAAATCTTCAATTAGTTGCTTTACAGCGGCGAGCAGGGCAACGCATCTGGCGTTACTTCCTACAATTACTTTTTCTGCATATTGCACTCCTAATCTCAGAATAGCTGGATGCAGATTCATGTACTTATTTTTGTTTAGAAGTTGAGATATCTTTTTCCTGTTAGGGTACAAGTGTTTGAACAAGTTGACTTCGTGAGGATTGTCTTTCAACTCACTTTTTGAAACAACTTTTTTGTCAACAACTATTTTGTTCACGATGACTGGAGTCTTCTCACTTATCTTGGCAACTGAAGGTGTCTTTTTCTCAGCTACTAATGCTTGTTTAGCTGCTCTTTGACTTTCCTGCTTAGCTCTTCGTTCTGCTCGCAGAAGGGCTTTGCTCTTTTCTTCTGTCTTATCTTTATCTGAGGCACTCTTTGCTGCGGCAGCTTCTGAATGTTTGTCAACTAGAAATTCAAAAAAGTTTAATTCAGATGGAATGAAATTGATAATGAGAACTATCCCTTTCTAATAGAAACTTCTCCAATAATTGAAAAAACTCGGAAAATTTCCTCAAGATTCGATAGGAAATCTATCTTTGATAAGGTATAAAGACACTAAAACAAACATTTTGATGCTGTATAATCCTGATCCTTTGTATAATGAGATCTACAACTATTAACGACTGTTTAATGGTAGTTTGCAATAAACCGGTGTATGAGCTGGATACCGCATACGGCTCGAGACGACGGCCAAAATTCAAATTGACACAGGGGTGCGAGAGTCGGCATTTGTGTATCGAATGCTATACTTTGATCAGCTGTAAATGAAAGTCGAAGATCCGTGTGAAATGGTCTCTTTCACTCGCAAAGGATCTGAACAATAATTTCTTGCTTTACTTTTGAGAAAAGAATGGCAAGGTCTCTTCTCTAAAAAAAACTCAACATTCATGCTATTGATTACCCAAACTATTCCAAGATTAATGTATCATTTGAACTGGCAAAATTGTTTACAAACAATACTCACCACTTTGCTCAGGTATTTCTATAGACTGACTAGATGCAGTGGTTGGAGCTGAATCTTGAGAAACAAATGAGGATTCCTTTTGAACATTCTGCCCAGACTCCTTCGAGAGCACCATTGGCTCATTTTCTTTTTTACTTTCTGCTTTTCCTTTTGTTTTAGCAGCAGCTTTGGCTTTCTTCCGTGCTTCTCTCTCAGCTTTGATTTCTTCCCTTGATTTTTGGGATGGTTCCATTCTGGTATTCTGCTCTGATTAAAAAAATGAGTTGGTGATTATGATTATCTCCAAATTCTATGGTTAAGTAGCAAAATGTTACTGGCTTTGTATTATAAAGGTTCCAATACATCCATGAGCACAGGCATAAATCACATATCATCAAGACATCAGAAAATGATGCTGAATGATGCAATGATATTGTCAAATGGTTGGTAGAATTCGACTAGATGTTTGACAGCAGTACCCATAACAAAGTTTACTCGCTTGGGTGTAAATCATGTTTCATGCAACAAAACAAACTCTCCCATAACAAAATTACCATTTACTTGTTTTGATGTTCTCTAAAATTTTCACATAACATCAAGTTTTCGTGATAAGAATGTTTACTTGTGCAATTAACTCAAACTCAGAAATCTATAACCTCAATTTGCATATGCTTACAAACTTGGCTGTTTCATAATATTTAGAAATACTCACATAATTAGTAATCAGGGAGAATGTTATGAAAGCAACTTTAAGATAGTTCACCAGACTGATTTTGCGAAAAATTTAATTAGGTATAGAAGTAAATGGTGAAGGAATAGGAGAAAAACAGCAGTACTATAATAATGCAGATGAAAAGAAGGCGCCTACCTTACCCACGAATACAAAACATTCACCTCAAAAACCAAAGCGCTCTTATTGCTCCCCGCGGCCCGGCTCAAAAAATATTTGCACCTCGCCCGTCAGACTTTTGGAGGCACGGAGGATACGCTCGAGAAAAAACAATCCCCGTGCCTCAAAATAGCTGGACCTCGCATCGGTGCATAATCTACATCTTTTCTTGTCCTGAATTTTACGGGGAGACCGAAACCAACTTCCATCAAGTGAAACTTAAGTATAAAATGATCTACAGTCTCAACATACATTTTATTTGTATTTTCCAGTGTCTAATTGATTAGAATTTGGCAAATGAACAATTTTTCCATTCAATCATCATCCAAGATTTTGAAAAAATATTCCACCTAAAAGTGAGGAAAGTGTATAAATTGATGGACCCATTATTATCAATTTTTCAGAAGTCCTAACTCACCTCCAACAATCCATCTTCTGATAAATCAGAACAATGCACAGCATTCTGTATCTTTGTCTTGCCATATTTAGCACGAATTGTGTTGGGTCGTAACTGTTTGGCCATTTCCTATTTATCAAAAAAATACTTAATTAAGTAAGTATTGTCAACTTAAACCATATATTCTGAATCATCAGAGTCTCACCGGATCCATTGGTCCACAGAACTTTCGAAATTCCATCACTACATCAAGATTTTCATTTTTCAATATTATCTCCATAGCAATGCATGGACCTGATTGAAGTTCACTAACCATGCCCTAAAAAAGTTGAGCATGATTTGGGGAAATATTTACCTTGTTCAAGAAAGTATCTAGAGCAACTTACAGAGTAATCAGGTAGAACCCCTTTATACACTTCAAAAAACTCTTCAGCATTGATGGGATCAATACAGAATTGTTGCATTGCTGTGATAACAAAATCTGATTCTTGAATCTCCCTTATTATTGGACCGATTAATCCAGCTTGAACTGCGTGTGGCTTAATTATGCAACATGTACAATTTTGTAATCTTGCTGAGTTTTCTAATTTGCTCTTTTTACTCTTATCAGAAAACAGGATTGAATATTTTTCCTGAAATACCAAATGCCTTTAGTAGTGAAATACTCTCCAAGATTTTAATAAACTCATAATTACTTGATTATCACTTGGCAAATAGATTCCATTGAGTAAAGCTTGTTGTTCCAAAACAGTGACTAGTTCTTGCTGTTTTGCTGGTCCATCTTTACTCAACAATTCCAAGGCAACTAGTGGAGCTGATGTCAGGCACTCAATCAAATTCCTGTGAAGGAGCAAGTGTACTTCTGAATTTTGTTTCAATTAAAATTTCAACAACCTTCAGGAAATCTCATAAAAACAGCGTGATTTATCACAATTACATACCTTGACTCTTCATCTTCTGACTTGAATATTTCTGAAGCATCTTGGTAATCTAGTCTACCCATTTTGAGATTTGAGATATGAAAACCTTGGTCTGTGATCAGATTGAGAATTTTTCCAGTTTTGTTGATAGAAGCTGGTTTTATTATTGCAAATGATCTAAAAAATTATTGTTTGGTAGTAAACTACTCTTTTGTTATGAATTTATCAAAGTATTCTAGATGATCATATCAAACCAAGATTTACCTAGTAATTTTTGTCGATAGTTTTTCTTCAGTTGTCTTATCAGCAAACTTGGTGATTTTAATACTTCGAGAAAAAATAGTGACAATGGCTCCAACATAAAAATCTTTTGCCTCCACTCCTTCACATTTTGTTCGTCTCAAAAATAATCTTCTATTTTTCAGATCAAACTGGAGGGAATCATTGTCGAATAAATTATTGATACCTCCAAATCGGTGTCAAGAAGTGACAACTCAACTCACAATTTCAACACTGTTATCTGCTGGATAATAATTCAAGCAGAACTTTTTTAAGACTGAAGCAACTTTATCATACCATTCAGCATCAAAGCTGAATCTTTCTGGATCTGATGCCATTTTGAAGAATTTTATCTCAAACAATTCCTTCCATTAAAACATTTCTGCTTTTCGAATTCCATTTCTCCTCGTGTTTACACTTTTCTAGTCCTCGAGGTTGTCTGTCTGTTGTCCGTCAAAGAGCGGGTGGCCGTGGCGTGTCAGCTGAGTTTTTCCATGGTAACGTTGTCGTAATGATGGGCCGAACAAATATTATCGATCTTGGCTTTTAAGAAAGCATTTGATTACGACTGAATAGCTCATCTCAGAAATATAGTCATTTTAAATAGCTCATCCCTATGTTTTCCGTAAACGATCACTTAACATGTCGTAATACGCTCCTAATTCTCACCGACTTAGCTAGATAATTGCTTTATGACTCGCCCAAACTGATGGATCACTCCCCCAGATTTCCAAGGAATGACACCATAACTTTTCCGTATAAGTATAACACGGGACGTTTGGGATTTAGAGTTTTAGAGATCCCCTCCCCCTTTTTTCAAATGTTTGATTTTGATACGATATGATACGGATGATTTGAAACTTTCCACCACGATACGTAAATATACCTACTATAGATATGCGATGTGCATGAGCAAAACCATAATTGCGAGGAATGTGATTTTTAGAACAGCTGGAACACAATCCTATAATATCCGTCAGGTGGCTCACGCGATATTTTTCCTAAGAATAGAAATCCCAGAAATTTAACATATTGAAAGATTTTATAAATTTGAAAATCATCAAAATTTGATCTTGAAGCTAAAATTCGAGAAATTATATAATCCTCCAAGTTTCGACTATTCACTGGGGAATGATAGGGGATTGAACATTTATCTTGAATATATGTCAAAAATATTGGAAGAATAGGAAAATTTGAATAAAATCGTGCTGCAGGCTAGGAGGCAGGAAAAATCTCATGGTGATTGCGCAAAGACCATCAATCTAGTTTTGGAGGTATTTCATTTTGCGATAATTATGTAAATAAATAAACGGACCAAGAATTTAGAAAAAAAGATAAATTATTCGATCCTGATTAGGTGATCGTCCCGAGAATATTCCTGACAAGTTTCACCAAGATTGAAAAGCCTCATCCAAGAGATATTTGACTTCTAAAATATTTTTGGCGTCCGTCTTTTTTCACATTTGGCTATCTGTCTCTCTTTCTTAACACGTAATAACCACCTCAACCACTTTGAATGATACCATGGGAATCCATAGTTTTGTTTCATTACAGGATTCTCAGGGCATGGTTTTGAACGTTTAAAACGAGATATACACATCAAGAACTGTTCAGGACAAAATTTTCTGATCGGGCCATTATTACAAAATTAGGCGCGTGGTGATTTATACAGGTGGTCTGCCCACAGCGAGTCACCGAGTTGATGTCAAGGCCCTGATCAAAAAAATCTCCGACGTTGTGAGTTGAGGAGGCTGCAGGCCACCGGAAAACCTCCTAATTTCCAGCGAGGAAAAAAGTATTCAGCAATAGTTCTGCAAGAGACCAAGTGTACACGTCGTGACTACGAGAATGTTCGAAAAGTAGGCTTGCGTTTTTTTGGTTGGTATCGCTCCAACTATATACGCTAAAACCAGAATGATTTTCGAAAAACCTAGAGGCGACTGCCAACGGGCGATGGGGTGGTTGGTGCTGACAACAGGGGGTCGATTGATCAAACAAGCCAACCACATCCAGAGAATCTCATCTCCAAGCTAATCATTCGTGAGCCCATTGACTGATTCTTCAACTGCGTGAGAACTTTTTTGAGTTCAAAATTGATTCCACAGATTTTCACTCCGCCGTCGAAATTTTTTCCTGCAGATCATGAAACTGTTAAGATTCTTGGTGCGATATTTTCCTCCTGGTGGGTGAGGTTTAATCTCTTCATTGATCCTTCTTGTTCTTGCAACGCATGAGATATTGGCGTAGCTTTCACGATTTTCATAATTTTCTCCTTATAATTGGCAGGGATAGCCCTTGAGTATACACAAGGCGGTAACGTCAAAACGAAGATGATCGATCTTGACGAGTTATCGGACAAGTGAGTTGTTTGCAGATATTCTTCTTATTCTTATCTTCCCACCTCTTATAAAAATTAGTACATAATGGCCTATCCTTCGACCTTTTACAAACTCTCACGCTAAAATTGGTGCCTCTATAAGTACAAATCGTCATTCCCAATCCGTTATCTCAGATTTCTGCCAACCACGATCAAATTCGCGCATGCCTCAATTAAAAAAATCTCACTATTATATACTCTTTGCCGTCCGAACTTGAATCCTTTCAGAACATGTTTCGTAATTAGCACCTCGATTTTCTAAAAACCGTAGAAATTTTAAATCTACGTTATAGTTTTGTCTTACGGTCTTGTAAAATCTCTACCTTACCGACGTTCATCATAAATTGATTTAAAATAAAACAATACAATATTTCAAGAAAGTAGCTCCAATCCAAATTGCGTACTGTTAGAATGAACCACTGTGCAAAATTTTAGAGGAATCTGCGGAAAGCTCTTGGAATAATTTGAATTATAGTGCAAATATATTGTAATTGTACCAAAGTTCAAATTGCTCCAAGAGCTTTAAATGGATCGCTTCAAAATTTAACGCAGTGGTGCATTCTGCCAATACGCAGTTCGAATTGGAGCTACTTTTTTGAAATATTGTTTTGCTTAATTTTGTATCAATATATGATGAATGACGGTACGGTAGAGCTTCTCCTCCCCCTTAATAAGCATCACGATACATCTGATCGTGTTGGAATAGGCGCGCGAGAAAATACGGGAATGATCAAGTGAGATTTCGTTCTACACCACACGCGTCTCCCGAGTGCATCGTATGTTTCATTTAGAGAAGTTTCTAGACTTTCTCAGGGACTATATTTCACAATTGCGTACTCTGCTACGCCCAGAACAGTCTTTCTAAAGAGCTGCGGGGTCTAAGACAAAGTGAAATGTATGGTTCAAGTTTGTTCCCAACATTCCTTCTCTCTTATGAAAGCCGGTGTACAACAAGCTCGGTCATTTTCACAATCCTGAATATTACATCGCTCTAATTGTATGACGATGACTGTAGAACAATGCTTTTGGTGCAAAGTTTCTAGTGTATAATGACGTTTTATACCCACTAGCATCAAGTTTGGTTTTGATAGCTCATAGAAAATGAAAATATAATGGAAAACCATGAGTCGAGAAAGTGTTGTAAAATCATTCAATAAAGGAATGTCGGTTTACACATGTTTTACAAATGTACAAGAAAGGTCATCAATTCAAAAATGTATGGCTTGCTGTCATTCTTGGTGTTCCATGTAAAAGCTCTACGTTACCGACATTCATTATAAATTGATTTAAAATGAACCAAAACAATATTTCGAAAAAGTAAATTCAAGCTGCCCTGCGTATCGGTAGCACGAACCACTATGTAAACTTTTGAAGCGACCCGTCAAAAGCTCTTGAAGTAATTTGAATTATAGTGCAAATACATTGTAATTACACTTCGGTTAAAATTACTGCAAGCGCTTCGAACGGATCGCTTCAAAATTGTACGCAGTGGTTCGTTCTAACGATACGCAGCGCAGCTTGAATTTACTTTTTCGTAATGTTGTTTTGTTTCATTTTGAATCAATTTATAATGAATATTGATAAAGTAGAGCTTCTTCTTCCCCTTGATGAAGAGCTCAACCAATCTCATTACACAACACACCGAGTAGATAAAATTGAATGCTTTCAAATCGTGTCCAATAAAACGTCCCTCGTAACTGACTCGTTCCATCCATTAGTCATCGAAAATTCACAAGAAGTGTAACATTTCTTTCCAAACTGAGGCGATGTGTACTTGAAGACGATTAAACCCTTTCAAAAGGTGCTACGTTTCGTTTGACTATTACAATTGATACCATGATTTATCGATTGAGGATCTCTTGTGCGAAAATTTTCCACAGTATATGTAATCACTTTGATCCTCTTCTTTGCTGGAACCCATGTAAACAGAAGTACTGTGCGGGTTTTCACTTTTTTAAATTAAAAATTCTCACGCATTGGAAGAATATATTCATTCAATTTTATATTTTGATCTCTACATACCCGACTAGTGGAATTGAGGGAAGATATTTTTCAGAACTGACATTCTGAGTTTGGCTGAGAGTATAAGAGCCAACGAGCCCGTAGTCACCGTTGGAGTTATGAGTCAACTGATTGAAACACTTCGCAAGCTCCAAATCAAAGTTTGCGGGAGAGATCGTTACGACTTTCACGGATTCAACTCTATCAAGGCACGCCTACTGCCAATCGCCAAAGTGACTACCAGTGAACTTGGTAAATCTATTTTCAATCATAAATTTTATTCAAATATCCCATTTATTACTGATGAGTTGTTGTAAAATGATTCAGAAAAACTCACTTGAGATTGGTAAACGTTCTTTCGTGAACGTTCATCATCACTTACGCATAATCGTCCTGCAAGATTAATTGTAATGTGTGCGTTACGCTCTTGAATATTCATATAACGCTCAAAGATGGCCACGTTTGTTGCTTGAGTTTAACTTTTTTTTGTATCAAAACAGCACACTACGCACTATGCAGCGTTGTTTATCAATTTTTGCATTCAAAATAAAAAGACTTGTGTGCAAAAAAGGCACGCCTATATTTTTTCACATCGCGAAGAGTAGAAAAGGCTAATAATTCGCCGGTACGTGCTAGGTAGAAAATTGCTACTTTCCGCTCGCAAAAACAAGGTCACATCTAAACACTCGAGACAATAATTCCGTGAATCTTATATCGCATTTTTCTAAATTTCAAAGATGCATGACAGGCGGCTGCTGATGAACTCGTAAGATTTGGAACAACAAGAGTAGAACGGAGCTTTCTTCTCTCAAAAGCTATAAGAATGTAAAATCTTCCGAACCATCGTAAGTGACTTTTATTCATCAAAATGCAAGACCATCTAATATTCAATCACTGAGATGCACAGAACATGTATTAGTTAAGAATTTGTCTTCATATTTACAGTTAGACATATATACGATTGGAACATCACGGTGCGGAAGTGATTGCTTTGCATCATAAAAATCACGGCAATAAGATGATTACGAGGTCTTTTGATGGAATTATGAGCGTCTGGACAAGACCCACAAGCGCGAATTTCAGAGAATTTTAATTGAATAAGTAGGTATGCTATTCTCCTTGCATCAAGACTGAAACGACGAGATTCACGGGCCCACAACGATAATTTATTACACCATATGTAGAGTGAGGTCTGCTGGGTGGGATTTATAATACACTCAGCAAATTCTTTCACGAGTACAGCTATACTCATTATCTGTGCACAGTCGATTGAAAGAAGTACGTTTCTGCTGAAGGGCTCGCGGCTGACATTCTCGCCGAAAAGTAAAATCACTGTGTACAATTTCCAAGATCGTAGAACAGCTGCAGGGCTCGTATCCAGATGTTTCTTTTGATTCGTAAGTGGTACAGAATACGAAATTTAACAACTACAATCAAGGAGTCACTTTCACAACAAGTCTATCGTCGAGACATCGTGCACGAAAGAGTATCCAGTATACACAACGTGCTGGAAGATTTTAGGAACTCGAAGATGACGGTGAAATTTCACTCGGATCCTCAGACTCTGACTCGTGCATTGACTTAAGCCAGAGTTTCATATTTTGCAAATCAAAAGCTGTTGGGTAATTTTTATGATAATTCTGCTGGGTATTGATTGAAAATGGTTTCAGGGCCGAGGACTAAAGAATGAAACTTATGCAGAGCCATCTGTCACTTATTCATTCTATTATAAAGACTACAAAGACCAATGTTTCTTCAACATTCCGCGGATTTTTCCAAAAACCTGTTGGGCTGGACAAAATGACACCCGTACCTCATCATTCAAAGAGGAATTTTAGATAAAGTTTCCAGCAAAACTAGCAGACCCCTACAATTAAAGTGTTTTCCTTGTATACCACACACTGGCCCTTACGATTAAAAACTTTTCTCAGCAACGATTGTATGTGTAATCTTCAAAAACCGTGGAATATTGTTTGCTCACGTGGAAATGGTTAGCAATGTCAAATCCTCAATCAACTTATAGGATGATCATATAGCTCTGTACGCATCTTTGGGTTCGAGCTGCGGCTGAAACAGCTCGACCTTAGACGAAGTAGGCACGGATAAAAATCATACTTTGATCCAGAAGCTACAATTTTCTGCGCGAAACTGGTTGCTATGGCGGACAGTGTAACGAATAAATATTGCTCGCTCTGATTTGTCCAGCATCCGTGGCTATGTAACGCATGCAAGAGTCTGAGATGTTTCATACGCACATGGTCGTGATAAAATGTGCATGCGTGCGGCCTATTATCCTATTATGTGTACACCATACCATAGCCAATCATATTTCATTCGCTTTTTGACACAAGTTTGCGCCTGTTCAATTGTTTGAATATTGTAACTAATAGTATAGCCAATAATTTTTCCTCTTAAAATCTTTGCGCGTGAGCGCAAAAATAAATGATGAAAATAACAGAAGGAAAATGTTGTTAGCACGTACGTTGCGGGGCCGTTTTCTCATTATTTTCAAGAGGACGTGAATGGGGCAGCTTTACTCAAACGAAATAGACGGTATGAGGATGAACATTTTTATGCTGTTTTTCGGGTTCAAAATTCCACAAAACAACAACATTGGGCACCATTTGATGAAATTTTTCAGACGATACGAGCCGACATGAGCTAGGCGAAAATATACCGTTGGTCCCACCAGTGCGAACTACCGCATAGTGAACGTGTTAATAGCATGTCAAAGCTCTACTCTACCGAAATTTATGATAAATTCATTTAAAATAATGCTATACAATATTTCGAAAATGTAGCTCCAGACGGCTATGCGTATTGGTGAAATGCACCAGTGTGTAAAATTTTGGAGTGATCCGTGGAAAGCTCTTGAAGGAATCTCAATTATGGCGCAAGTATACTCTAATTGCACTATAATCGGGATTACTCCAAGAGCTTTCCGCGGATCGCTGTAAGATTTTACACAGTGATGCATTTGACCAATACGCATAGCCGTCTGGAGCTACATTTTCGAAATATTGTATAGCATTATTTTAAATGAATTTATCATGAATGTCGGTAAAGTAGAGCTTTGTCATGTCCTTAATATAACACAAGTAAAAATTGAGATGGCTGAAAACAGAACCGTAGGGAGAAATTTTATAAATGCTGCCGAAAGTCAATCTTATGAAATACGAATCCAGCACAAGCATTACAAAAAAGGCATCGTTGCTGTTCCGTAGGATTTGCAAATTCCTCGCTGCTAGTTTTGAGAATGTGATTGACATCATCATGACGTGATGTTGACTCACACCCGAGTCAAAGTAACTTTGTAACATAGCCGAGATCTGATGCGTATAGTACCTGCTTTGAACGAATCACGTGTTTGCGACAAATGAATGGACAATCATTGAATATTAGCCAATTTCAGATGAAAAGTCTGAAAAAAGCTTCATTGTAAGTTCCTCTTTATAGTCTTGTACAGTACCCTTGATACCATCACAGGGAGGTTTCACAGAGCTAACGGGAATTCTATGATGACCAAAGTTTTGGTGAAAGAACTGGTCAAAAACGACATTTTCTACCCGACGTTAGCGAGAAATATGTGATTTACACCCTAAAGTGGTTTTATAACTCTCCGAAAAAGCGGACTACTTCAACAAAAAACTGCAACAAGGAAGTGGAGATTGTGATTTTATCAAAGATGTATTGTTTGATGTATGTCGACCACGCAAACGGGATGTTTGATGATAAACTTGAAGTTCCTTGCATTTCCCATCGATTTTGCTAAGGACTATGCGAATCGTCGGGTTGGAAGCTAACAATTAGTAGACATCAGCGGTTTCACGCACTCTTTACGTATCGAAACGTCACAAAATTCTTAGCTCCATTAAACTTGAGCTACTTATTTGCTTTCGTAGAGTCGATATATTTTACATATTACAATATTGATGCGACCATGATTCTTATACACGGTGTGGTCGTCAGTAGGGGCTCGTTTGATCTGAAAATATATCTTCATGGCCAATCAGAACGATTCTACAGGAAGAGCACGTGAAGCCACCGAAGCCTTTGAATTGTTTGCTATCGAGGTATTTGCATTTTCAAAGCGATCAAATTTAACATGGATGATGTTATTCCTGGTCACGGTCTCCATTGAGCCTCGGATCAAAAGATTCTCGAATCTCTTGCCTCAGATGGGAAAGTTCAATGATCACGTGCGCCCGGGCACGTGTCGTCATTCAATGAAAAGACAGCAGCCCCAGAAAGGCTCTGAGTGGCACTTTTAAATCATTAACAGGGTCTATTGTATATCTTTCTCTGCATCGGATGACGGATTCCCTTCTCGTATCCTGCTCTCTCGGGTACAATAGATAATACAATTTTGCCTTGTTATTTATGCATCTCGATGGAAAAATGAGGATTGGAGAATACGGACCAACAGGATTGAGAAATTAATCATCGTGAATCACTAATAAGTTTTGGGTCAATTATGCGTTGGAAGAAATATTCAACAAATTGACCACAGAAAAGACATAATCTTGAACACAGTTCCAACAAGAAGAATGCAAATCGAGATGCCAAGTTGCGCGCAATTCTCTGGGGCAACCCCTTACGCCGCCTGTTTATCATGCATACTCATAAAAATCTCGAAAGTCTTTTTTAACTTATTCTGCGTTATATCACGGTATGCATTCCACGACATCACCTTATAGATGCATTGGATTATTGATAATTAGATACTTCCATCGCGGACTTGCGTATGATAATTAAATGGCAGAGGCGCTCGCGTAGACGAAAAATCTATGTTTTTCGCTACATGCTCTTACCTTGGAAAACATATAAGCACGTCATCTATCACGTCCAAGTATGTACAATCGAAAGTTTCGGAGACCGACGCAACAGTATATCGGCAGGGCTGGGCGCAAGGACTAAATGATAGCTTTCAAATGACAGTTCATCAAAGGCATACGAGAGAAACTGCGCCAGATCGCTCCAATAGTAGAGCCGTAACCATCTCTCAGTCATGTTTATAGGGTAGAGTACTGACGTCTACCCGGGAGAGTTTCGCAACCCCGTTAAAGTGTTGTTACTGTCGCGCATTAATATTTTTCTACAAGTCGCATTGAACGGTTGACGCGCAAACGAATTGGCCAGAAGAACCATAAGCCGTGAATTTTTTTCCGGTTCGGATGCGGTACTGACAGAAGTTGGGAAAAATCCTCCGTATACAGCCGAAAAAGCTCCTTCCATAAACAGGTTGATGCCGAGTGAAACTAAAAAGCGCCTAGAGAAGCAGCAAAGGAATTGCAGGGAGGTGTAGTCCCATCACGTACTTAATGTGGGATGTATACACGCATCCCTGACGAAGCAATGGCTCGGCGGCTTATGCGATCCGAGCCGTCTTGCGGAATCACGCGTCGCAGGGTACGATACAGCTGTGCCATGTTCTGCACGATAATCCATCACGCAATGTAAATTACATTGCAATCGTCCGACTCGAGATCAGTTGGAGGAGCCGAGAGACGGGCCAATGGCGACCGAGTCGCGTCAGCGCCAGCTGAAATCTCGCGCAACGCGTCGCTCTCCGGAGGTGTAATTATGCGCTCCATACGTGCCCGCCCGCAAAGCGTGCGAAGTACGCGCAGCCGTCAAGTTGAATTTGAATAGCTGTCCTCGGCAGAGCTCGATTCCGCCTCAGCGAGCCTTCCTTCTCGTGGCCCGTGCGCCTTCGATCGCGGGCCGAATTCACGGTTTGCTTCGGCAAAGCATCCGCAAATCCCACCCGGCGCGCTAATCGGATAAAACAAACGCGAACAATTTCTCATTGCTATGACTTGATGTATCGCCAACACGATGGATACGGGGGGTGAGGTGACACACAAGTGGATCGTGCTCTCCGAGGATTCGTTACTGGCTCACCGAAAAGCGTGCAATCGAAGATCTTTTACATCGCAGCAGGTACGCGTGAAATCGGGAAAAAGAGCCAGCCGCGTAGTACGTTTTGTAGCCGAGGTTTTGTCGCAGCGATTAACAACGGCCCGTCGCGATAAAAGAGCCCGCGCGCAAAGCGGGAGAATAAATTTGTTGCTCGCGAACAATTGCGGGGAGCGTCGAAGGGGTAGGCCCGGGCGGAATATTGCTCGCCCCGCATACGCGTGCACGACGCAAGATGAGCGCGCGCACTGTTCAAACACGAGCGCGTGCAGATGTGCTCGTGCATATTGTGCCCGTCTGGTGTCTGCCCGAGGAAGCTTGCGCCGCGCCGCGGCAGAGCTTGCGCGAGCTCACCTTTGTCTTTGGAGCAGCCCGAGTCGAGCCCTCGTCGCCGCAGCGTTATTGGGCTCATAATCTCCAGGCCTGATTATCCCCCCCCCCTCCCGCTTTCGCTCCGTCGCCGAGATTCGCGCGCGCGGATGCTGCGGCATCGCTCGGTCCGATCGTCGCCGACCTCCGCACGCGTCGCTGAACCCGGCCGCTCAGTCGCGCGCTACGCTCCGTCCAGCTCCGTCGCAACCGGCCGGCGACCGGCGCGCAATGTACGGCCTCTGCATACGATTGCGCCTCTCCCGATTCTCCAGATGATCGTCGTGATGAAATGAAAGAGTGCCCGTACAACTGACGCTCAGACGCGTATGGCGAGGAGCGCGAGGTCTTGGAGCCTCGAGAAATCGGTAGAGCTGGACGCCATCCGGCCGCGAGCGACCGAGAGCTATACCGGTCGAACTCGAGCTTCTTCCGGGAAAATGTGCGAGCCTTGCGACGAATGGAAATTGATTGGATCGAGACCCGGTCTTCTGGCCCGTTCAACCTGATCGACTCGTGGCCATCGTCGATTTCAACGGATACGCCGCTCATCAGAGCTCCAAGGGGCCTGGTGGCTGTGCAACATGCGCGAAAAGTTCACATTCAGTGTAAGTTACCTCGGTAGTTCGTGGATTATTCTCAAAGCCTTTGAAAGTGAGATCTGTGTGGACGTCCACCAAGAATACATCGAGACTGATCAAAGTCAAAATGAGGTGCGGGCAAGCCCGAGTCACCTACTGAAACCATCACTATTTTTATGGCTCTGGCTGCTCCAGGAATTTGCAGCATAGCTCAGCTTGCTGGGA
>JAPYYZ010000688.1:0-18503 GCA_030522705.1 Eretmocerus eremicus
ATTCGCCGCGTATACGAGGGAGAGACGCCAGGCCATCTTGGCTCGAATCGGAGCATCGTGCTCCGCGGGCGCCGTTATTCGGCCATTTTGGAAGAGGCCCCGAGTAGCTCGAATTGTGTGACGCCTTTCGTATACTTAGACTCGTAAGTGATGGCGCCGGTTGACGCGATTTGATGATGGTGTCTGCGAGTAATTGTGTTATGTAAATTAGAGTCACTTCGTATACAATACGCAGGATTGTGAGTGAATTCTCTTGTATTTTCTCCGGTAAATAGGTAGAGCCGTGATAGACGTTGTGACGCCACGAGAATGCGAGATATGTCAATTGATGTACTATCCGCGTAAGAGAAACCGTTTCAGAATATAGTGGCGCCTTATAGTAAAATACCCTGGAGTCTTTTTTTTTTGATTTTGTGGAATTCTCCTCCATCCCACCATTTGACTTTTCAGGCACGAAAGGTAGCTGAGCAGGTGAACTAGAGGCAGCAGATCGGGCCGTGACGCCAGACTTTGCGCGAGGATCGGTAAACTTCGGTCGGGGTTAAATATAAATGACTTGTGCGTAGTATAAAATACCACGTCACAAAAGGAATTGAATAAAATGCCATGTTCCGGGAGATACTGGCTCTCAGAGCTCAAATACGAATTCTCAATTTGAATGTTTAGTTTCTGGTTATGTCAACTCGGCCGAATCTTAGAGGTGATTTCCGAGAATTATTCAGAGAATGATGCTACTCTCCCAACGTCGATTTATGGGTTCCAATTATTTTCTGCTCTGGATCTCATATGGGTGAAGAATGGACAAATATACAAGACGATCGAGATTTTCAAAAATTCGAAGTAAACGAATAGGCACCAAAACAAATACTTTGGCTTGAAGTTCACCAATCTGTGGATCTTATCTCATTTTAAGCTATATAACAGATTCTTAAGCCTTCAAAAAATTGAAAACACGAGGTTCAAAAGTGCATGTCAGATTGATATACACTAACGATCAAGGAACATAAGCCTATATTTTACCTTATTAATGGATAACTTCGATATTCGAGATTTGCTGCCTTCCGTTCGGAACCGTTGCGTTATATCTGCATTTCTCAGACAGATTCTCGCGCTTCGCGTTGTATGTACTGTGTAAATGTTAATTCATGGCCGGTTCTCATTCCAATCGTAATCATTTGATTCGATGCGTATCAGGTGACGTTACCGATAGACACAAGCGCTCCGATAACTCAGTATGGTTCGTGGCTGTGGCTATCGAGCTTAAATAAAGTATGCCCACTATGAATTTGACTATTACTGTGGCCATCGTAGCTTGAACGAAAGAAGTACCGTAGATAATCTTGCTATCGATCGTCGCGCTGCGCCTGTCTAAATCTTTCATACTTCTTTATTTTTCTCATGTGTAACCTCTGTCGTGCCGGAGGATAATGATCAAGACCATCGGTCGGTAACTCAGCCTGCTCAGCGCGCGTCATTTTGAATTCTCACAATATTTTCTTACTTCTATACGCAATAGAATTTTTGAGCTGGTTGACATATTGATAAACTCATTTCTTCCTTTGTTTCTAGAATCTGCCCGTTCAATAAGATAGTCAATTAAATGCTCTAAATTATTACATTTAGGAAAGTTCATTCCTTGAGTACGGAATCTATTTAAAATCTTTTGACCTCCGCGCGCAACTGTGAATTTTAAATTAGATTTTGAATAGAATTTTCTCAACCATTGGAGAATACATGCCGTTAGCGTATACTCTGTCGGATGTTGTTCGGTCCGATAGGATTCCCGAGATGATTTACAGATCCAATTCCTCGAGGTGAAGTATGGAGATGCATGTGCCTTCGAGATCTGTCTGTTCAGTTACTTGCTTAATATAATTTTATCAATCATTGACTAATTCATGTCATCAAATGAATCCTCTGAAGCATGTTTTGATCTCCGCGGGTGAATTCGAACTTTGAATTTGATACTGAACCAATTTTCTCAACAATTCACCAACACATGCCCTTGATATGAGACGCGATACGAACTATGTTAAACGGTTGTCGATCTCTTGCGCGCAGCGCGCGTCTCTCCAAGTTCTGTAAACGTGTAAAAATGAGTGGTCTAGCATCACGCGTGACCATGTACCACGAGCGGTACACGGTCACGCTTGATCGTGTACCGAAATTGGTGGTACTTGATCACGCGTGACCATGCATGATCACACGTTACTATGAGTAGAAAAATTTGAATGATTATATGGAAATGAAAGCTCCATAAGAAGTTTTTCTCACGCTACGTTGCGCGTCGCCTTGCAGACGGCAGGCCACGCGGGGAACTTTTTGTCCGGATTTCGGAACTTTTGGACGGCTCTTGTTTCCATATCGAGAAATTCTTGTAAGTGATCATGCGTGGTCATGCGTGATCGCACGTATCCACGAGTGAGAAATTTCTAAGTTCCTATAATTGTCCATTCTCTTGCATCTTCTCGCTTGATTCGGATAGTAAATTCTTTGACAGGCTTGAATGGGTAGTTCTGACTTTTCCAAATATTGCCAAAAAAATTTTCACATAGCACACCTTTCAGCGATGGTTTTCCCTTTTGCATACGGCGAATAGAGAGATGAAAAGTTAGCGTATCAATTCCATCGTAAAAATCGGCTTTTACGAATCAAGGAATCAACATCCAATTAAAACTCGAATGGACGCTGTATCCCCCTTCATTTCCGGGTTATTCTTCGGCGTCGAAAAAGTACTTTGAAACAATTCGGACAACATATAACCAACGTAATACAGTCCAAATGTTGAGAATATGGATTCGAAATTTCCGTTAGATCTGGTTCTGACGACCTAAAACTGTTTTTCGCAGGATTGATTTTTTCTGAAAAATGCATTATTATCACATCAAAAACCGGCAGTGATCTTCCTAAAATCTGTGAAAGTTTCGGCTACGGACTTGTGACTTTCAGAGGCTCATTCACGACGCATTGAAATCGAAATGGTCAAGGAATCCAGCTCCAAGCGTAAGGAATAAATGAGTTTGTTTCAGCTCAGGAATCCACTCAAAATGGGAGTATCACATCGGAAATTGAGTCCGATCAAAATTCTGAGTACATATTCTGAAAGTTTGGACTGTATTATGTAACAATTATATGTTGCCCGAATTGTTTCGAAATGTTTTTACGCCGAAGAATGAGCCCCAAATAAAGGGAGATACAGCGTCCATTCGGGGTTTAATTGGATGAAAGCCGATTTTCACAAAGGAATTGATATGCGCACTCTTCGTCACTCTATTCGCCGTATACAAAAGGTAAAACCATCGCTGAAAGGTGTGCTATGTGAAAATTTTTTTGGCAATATTTGGAAAAGTCAGAACTTCCCTTCCAAGCCTGTCAAAGAATTTACTATCCAAATCAAGCGAGAAGATGCAAGAGGATGGACAATTATAGGAACTCAGAAATTTTCCACTCGTGGATACGTGCGATCACGCATGACCACGCATGATCACTTACAAGAATTTCTCGATATGAAAACAAGAAACGTCCAAAAGTTCCGAAATCCGGACAAAGTGTTCCCCGCGTGGCCTGCCATCTGCGAGACGACGTAGGGTGAGGAAAACACTTTTTAGAATGTTTCATTCCCATAGAATGATTCAAATTTCGCTACTCGTAGTTACGTGTGATCACACCTGGTCGCGCGTGATCAAGTACCACCAATTTCGGTACACGACCACGCGTGACCGTGTACCGCTTGTGGTACACGGTCACGCGTGATCACGAACCACTCATTCTTACACGGGTAGCTTTTTAATCAGATCCTGGATCGAATTTCCTCAACAATAGATAAATACATATTTTTACATGAATCTTGCTCAAGACAAGCAGCCCTTACCCGCGCAACGCGCGCGTTCTCGAGTTCTAGGATATACGTATAACAGATTCTCAAGCCTTCAAAAATTAAAAACGCGAGATCCAAACGTGCATGTGAGATTAATATACACAAACTATCAAGGAATATAAGCCTATATGCGTCTGAAAAAGTTATCCAGAGGACTTCCCCGCCCGCGATTAGCGGCTAGCTGAGCCCCGACTCTCGTTGTGGCAACGCAGCCTTCAGTAAGGGCCACACTGACACCTATTTGCGCGTGAGACGGGCCCCAATGCGCTTCAGGCCATTTCAGCGCGGACTAGGGGCCACTACAGCCCCTAACTCAGCGCGCAAACAGCCCCGATTCGTGAGTGCTGCAGCAGCGCCGCGCGGTGCTGAGCCGGCGCCAAGCGTTTCGTGCCGATATAGCCCCGAAGTAGTGGGGGCTATTTCAGCACCGAGATTCTTTCCGTGAAGAGCCAATTAGGCTGATGAGGATGGATTTCCCGAGTGGATGAATCCATGTTGAAAAAAACCTGCTTGAATTGGCACTCCTTGCACGGGCCATTCTTTTCAGCGGCATCCGACTTGTTTCACGGATCATCACTGAAAAAGTCCAACTTTTCATAGAGTCAAAAGTGAATTCCAGGGCGAGGAGTTTGAGATGCTCCATAAGCAGTTTCTTCTTATCGTTTCCCTAGAAATGGAATCCTAGTACATCTAAAAAATATCTGCTTTGTGGATTTAGACTTCTTACGAATCTAGATAATTTAGAGACTGCAGCTCAATTGCATCAAATTCAGAATCTGCATGATTACCATGACAGCTTCGAGACATCATGCACGCTGCTTTTTTCGTCGTCCGAGGACACTTGTGAAACACGTGGTGTGGATTTTTCGGGGATACTGCATCCTTGGGGATCATATCCACTCTGTGAGGCCCTAAGTACAATATCCATCCCGTTTCAATATTGGACAAGCATTCTCTCTTCAGTAGTCAGTTGAAGGATGGCAAAAACACGGGACCGATACGTACCTCAAAAACATCTTTGGAAGGTTGGTATTGCGAGAGTTGAAGGTAGCACCACCGTTGGGTGCCGTACCTAGCGGGGGGCCCCGAGGGGCACATCAACTCCATTTAAATTATCTGATGATAAAAGAGCTGAATTGCGGACCCGTATTACGCTTGAAACTGAATCTAAGAGATATCTCCGGGCCGTATCTAGGGACCAGTCAAAATATTCATATACTCGGCTCCAGTGTAATCAATTGTTCCAAAACTAAACCAGCATGTTCATAATATATCTCTATGAAAATGAAAATTCCTAGGGCAATACGAAACACCAGACTCAATGGCGCGGAATACAAGAGAACTTTGGTACGGGGTATCTCTGAAGTCACAGACTTCTGCATTTTTTCCTGCATCAAATCAGCCGCCAAACCATGTTTTTCTCCATGGCATCAAATTAAGCCAATGAAACTGCACGATATGTGATTATTTTGATAGCGAAATGAAGGGTAATGACTGAGATATAAGCTAAAGAGTATCAAACCCCATAAGGCTCTGTATTAGATCTCAATTCCTTCATAATTTTCTCGAAAATCAAGTCGCGAACCTATATGTTCCAAATTGACATTTGATTTCTACTAATCCCAGGAATGTATAGATAAATTCCCAAGTGCTTAGACGGGATTTGCCAGGTCGCTAGTGCTTCCTCAAACGGATGAATGTCTGATTTGATATCGTCTATCCGTGCTCATTTCATGATTGAAGAGAACTCAACAAATTCTTCGAGCGCAGAACATTCTGTTTTTTTCTTCTTCCAAGAATCATAGAAAAGGTCTTCCGCAAGGGAGACGAAATCGTGAATGGGTTATGAGTCCGTTCATTGATCACATGACGATGAAACCCGGGAATTTTGACCCGTCCCTCCCCTACTGCAAGACTGCGTGAAACTCTTTCCCTCTCCCTCAATCTTACTCAACCTTGTAAAGTTTGGAAATGAGTTTGATTTTATTGGAGGATGCAAGAATGATGATATTTACAGTGTTTCTCTCTCTGGCAAGGTGGGATCTCCTCACATATTAAATTGTCATGTATATTGTTCTATGGAAATTAGTCTCTTGTGATAGAGAGACGCATGAAACATTTGTAGTTCATTGTCGAACGACCGTTACATGAGGATTTCCCGCTGCAACCTGGGTTCAGTTCCGATACTTGTAACGTTTTCCTGTAAGATACAGACTACCTCTGCGCTGGGTCTCGATACGGAAGATATCGTTCCTCTTTAACTTGTGATTCGAACTTGACTCGACTTCCTGAACTTGAACTTGTGAACTTTGAGACAGAATATTCAAGAAAATTCTTCGTTCTTCGTGGAGCAGTACGCGCCATATGTTGCCCGAATACTGGAAGACAATTGGAATGCGCTGTCTAGCACATGTATAATGTGGGATCTGTTGAAATAATCTGAAAAGGGATCGTACTCTTGAACTCTTGTTCAGAGAGAATATGTGGGACAGAGAGGAAATCTGGTACTCTTACTTATTCTCCATAAGTGAAGCTGAATTACGGTCTGCCCGTGGCTCTTGCCCAATCATACGAGGAGGAGGGGCAGAATAGTGCGCGTAATACGTTTCAGAGGGTGCCAACACCACGGATTCCTCATTCTTCGGATAAGACAATCAGGTTTACAACCATTCTCAATCCTCCATATGGTCACAAATGATCAAGAATGATTCCTGGAGAGTGTCCCAAGTAGTTCTGAGTTTGCCCAAGTCCAAATTCATGTTTTGAATCTATCCTCATCGATTCGGTCACTTATCCTTTCAAGACTGACTCGACTTCGGCGGCCATCCCCAACCCTCTATTTGATCGCAAATGGAAGATATTCGATGGCCAAAGGTATGAGAACGGATTTCGAGGTGGCACGAGGACGGATGCATCATTCGATTCGATTGATAGCGCTCGATTCATAATTTTTCTTGCTATGATCTGGACAAAAATCGACCCTCCCTATCCTCGGCGGCTACCCCCGACCCTTTACCTGGTCACAAATGATAGATATCATCACCCAGAGGGCATGAAAATTATTTCCATGTTGGTCCAAGTTGCTCAAGACGAGCCCCTACTACCCAGTCTGTGTGATAGCCCTCTGATTCTGCTAAAATCTGGCTTTTTAATACTATATTTCTATCACAAAAAATCGCTCTAATCGAAATTTTTGCAGGTACGTCGTGTATAGCTGAAAAAGACGAAGAGGATCTATTTCGAATCATAACGATAGCTCGAATTCTCGCGCGCTGACGATTTTTGAATTACTGTTTTCGTCCCACTGTGCGTCGTCACGCGCGCGTGCATCCGGTGCCCCGGTGGCAGGGGCTCAACCGTCGCTTCGGGTCTCCCGGCCGCTAGCTTTCCGCCACGGGACCAGTACCTCCAGAAAGAGTATAGACGTCATGAGTATTCATTTTCGAGGGTAGCTGGTCCAGGTAGCGGCAGAGAGAGTTTTCCACGGTCACCGTCGCAACGAGCATTCATCTGCAGATTTTGGAGGAAATTCTGAGGTCTAAAATGAAACTTTAGATTGTGGAGAAGAGAAACCCATGTACCCCGGTGATGTTGAGGAATGTGTCCCTACATTGGAGGCATTTCTCGCAAAAGATGATTCAGTTGCTTAATTATCAAAAATTCTCGAAATTCAGATGAAATTGAAAAATGAAATTTCATCTTAAAGAAATGAGACAGACATCAATAGCTGACTCTGAATCAAGGAAAAAGTGATTCTATCGCCAGTACACGTTCTCAGAATGTTATATCAATTAACTATTCGGAGCTACTACAGTACGAATAATCACTGAAATTCATATAACTGATTCGTATATCAATCGACTAATGTCAGTCTATATCAAGACTCGCAATTCGATAACCCTCGGAATAGCGGACACTTCCGCGGCGCACCAAGGTGTCCGCTGTTGCGAGGGTCGAATGTATCTGATTTATATCAAAATCCATCAATGAATGATATATAGTCTTACATTTGTATAGGGATTGAATAAATTCCGCTTTATTCCGTATATTGATCGATCGCTGTTTATTGTTCCGTTAATGTTATGGAATCACTCAGCCCAGTCCACAGTAGAGACAACAGTTCGAACTTGTTGGGATTGTGAAAAATTATGAACAAACGAACACCCATGGGATCTTATCCCGCTCTCTTTTGTGATCACAAGTATCGAGGGATACTCGAGTGATTTGAGACTTATAGTCCTGAGTCTGTCCAGCGCCAATCCAAACTCCTCAGTGATCCCACTGACATAATAACGAAGTTCATCAGATGCACCGGAAGGCTCCCCCCCCCCCCCCCTCAGATTGAGATAGTCTATTCACTTTGCCTACCTTTCTAGCCATCATTGGTCATCCGCTCAAGCCATCAAAATCTCCAATTCAAGACCATATCCTTGTCACTCTGGTGCCACTAGGGTCGTGTACGATCCAAATCGTCCTGGGCTCCTCGGTTTGAGATCATTAATTTCATTCGCATCCGTACCATAACCCATGAGTGGGAAAGAGACGGAAAATCTTGAACCAGATAAGTGAAGATGACTTGAAAGTGGACCCATTCATGAGCTTAAGACGAGGTGACATTCCTAAAAATAGCAAGACCTCGTCATGTTCCAATGATTTCGGGATAGAGTGTTGCCATGATTCCAGATATTGATGAGATGTAACTGTTTCCCAACGCATTTCCTCAATTCTGCCTCTTTCTGCCCTTGTTGAAGGAGTTCTCCAGAAAGTTCTGGAAAGATGTACCATAGGGTCTTGTGTACGAGATATTTGTTGCTATGGAGATCAGCTGTTATTGGAGGAGACAACCAAGATATTCAAGAAAGAGAAGAATCTGAGGAAAGGGATAGCGTTCCCTACATGTGTGTCGTTAAATAACTGTATCTGTCACTTCTCCCCCATCAACAGCGAATTTGATTTAATACTGAAACAGGGAGATTTAGCAAAGATGTGAGTACCATAATCTGAACAATCAATCTATTCCGCCATTTTCTTGTTCACGTAAGTTTCTATAGTTCAAAATATTCAAAGTCTCAATGCTTTCTTCTACGGGAGTGTGAGCTCCAAAGAATGTGGAGAATGTTTGAATATGGGTTCCAAGATATCTACTTCGGAATTCTGTGGAAGGGCTGATGCCGATAGCTGACCAAGCCAGGTTCACAACGATAGTCTCAGTTTTGTCCCAAGCCCCCTCTCATTTGATTTAAATTCTCATACCGTCAGAATCGCCATCCCTATCCCGGAAGGCCGAGTAAGTGATGACGAGCTCTCTGCCTCCAGAGAAAGCTTTCCAATGAATCCGACACCTTTGCTGGCATGATCCTCGCTGTCAGGGTTGAGGAGTTATTGAGCTTTTTCAAATGGTGATCACGAAAGCTCTCCCGGCTACCGAGGAGTGATGTATATCAAATTCTGAAGCTGAGGAGCGTTCCAAATTCTCCCGCAATGGCCTTGTTACTATCAATGGCGTTTTGAATCAGGGAAGTTGAGTATACTTAGCCTCTTTTGCTGCGAGGATGCGTATCAATCAATGTCATCCGCCAATAGATGTAGGATCGTGAAGTTTTGTGATCACCAGGAAGATGGGGTTCAAGTCGCTAACACAAGGCAGCAAAACTATTTTTAATATATAGAGATCACCCACCGCTCATTTGATTGTTTTCTCAAATTTGATTTGATGTATCCTCAATCGCGGAATCTGAATTCGTTGCTAGAACTGTTCTATGACATCAGCCTCCCCGATAGAATCGATATTGAGGTCCGAAATTGGGATCAGCCTGGACACTGTCACAGTATACTATGGTGTCTTGCAGCTCGAACTGTGCGACCTATGAGTCTCATCCAAGATACAGAAGAGCCAGCATCTATTTTTGAGCCCTCTACAAGCCTAGACTGCTCGCAGTGCAGTCCCGTACGGATTTGTGGAGTTGCGAGCTTGCAGTCATTCCTTCTGCACATAGAAGTGTGGACACATACATGTATACACATGGATCAGAATCATGTATTTTCGCAGAATTGTGCGCCCCCCCCCCCGCGAATTTTCTCGCCGATTCTCCACATAAAAACAGGTACCAAATATAGCACTTTGTCGGAGTTTGAGCCCGAAAGGAACTTCGGGCCTCCGTGAGAATTTTTTGAAGTCCCGGAAAGGCCTTTTCACACCCTTTTTTGAAAACTCGCCAAATCGGGCGAAAACAACTTAGAGAGATCCACAAGGTCGCATTCTTTCTGTCATGGAGCCAACTTTCAGAAGGAAATGTTACTGTAGCTCTTGATTTGAATCCGCTCATCTGGCACCTGGAAACGTATAACGAATTCCTCTCAATTTCTTACCTCTCTTGAAATGACTGGCATTTTTAGCCAACACAATATCCTTGAATCTAGTTCGGCTAGTTCTTTTTGTCCTGAAAACACCCACATTTTTCATTCATGGACGTCTGAATCGGTCGAACGAGGTCCGAGCTTTGGTCGTTTGGAGTTTCTTATTTTCAGAAAAACCACCGATTTGACCAGCTTCCCAAATTTTTCTGCCTTCACCAATCAACTTGGAAATTTTTGAGATCACTCTTCTGTTCCAAACTTGTGAAGAAGATTTGGGGATTTATAGCGGCCTCCTTGCGCCACCTACTATAGTACAGATGACCGGGTCGCCACACCTCCCCGTTAAGATTGGGCTCTCGGAGTTCCAAACACTCTCATGTCCATTACAATATTGGTGAATTTCTTCGTAACGTGCGGACTTTTTATTGCTCGGATTTGGTTCTTGAATTCCCATTTTCGCCATGTTTTTTTCTTCACTCTCATAAATGTATATCAATTTCATCTTCATTTGGCTTCTCATACAGGTTACGATGGGTTATTCGTGGTTGAATCTAGGATTTTCAATCATGCATACTATAATGGGCGTCCAGAATCCTCTATCGTTGACATGCTTCTCATTCCACTGTACTAAAGTTTATATCATGATCGAGTTACATATTGTCATTTATATATTATAACACTTCCGTGAATATAATCCTTCACTTGAGTAGATACTCATCTCAACGAGGTAGCTATAGGTTGAGGTCAGTCTTCAACCTTTCTTATTCATCGCATCTTGTTTCATTTCCTAGTCTTTCATTTGAATGTTAATCTAATTATAATGAAGAAAATAGAGAATCGGCGTCACAAAATCATTATGAAGAATGTCAGTTTGAGTATTCAATCTAATTTCTCCCAAAAAATTTTTCTTCCTACTATAACATAGTTCCTTAGATTGTTGATAGGATATCTGCACAATTTTTTCTACTCTGATCGTCGTATTTCGACTGGTGGAGAATCTTAATTTGGAGATCAAATTTGATGTACGTTAGTATTCAAAATCCCATTTTGTGTCGCTCCTGGTTCAAGTTCAATTGGTATGGAAGTTCTCATATAGTGAGTAATTCTTGACCTGCATATGCTACAAACCTCTATCTGAACGGCGCATCTACTACATGAAATACAATGGCATCATCGTGCGAAAATTATCTCTAATTTGTCATCATAGCACACTCAACACGTCAGGGATGTTGGGAGATTGTTGGGTGTTCTTGGTTGAATTGTTTCTGCAGTTGTAGGTTCTGACCTTCGATGGTTTCCCTTGCATGGAGACGCATGGCGATTTTAAAGGAAGCATCTCAAAGTAGACGAAGAATTCTAATCTTGAATGTTCTTAGAATAATTCTCAGGCTCTTCCTGTCAGCTTGAACTTCTGATGAAATCTAGGAAAATTCGGGGAAAATTTCCATTTGGACAATCACCTGTAGTTTCTACGCAAATGAAGATACGCAAATTTTGGAAAAAGCATCTGAAAAGGCGAAAAATGCTCTGTGCAATGTATTTTTCAAAATTTTTTTACACGCTCATTTATCAAAATATCAGCGGGCGGAAATGAAGACCAAGCGTTGAGCGAGAATTTCCGTCAGAAAATTCGATCAGAATACCGACTTAGAATGCTGGTATCTGAATTTCCATCTCTCTAGGATAATTGGGTGAAGGAACACTCTAAAAAACGTGGAAGATTCTGATCACTCGTATGTTCCGGTCAATTTTTCGACTCTACCCGAGATCTTGAACTGCTGACGGGAATGAGAGAAATTTGGAGAAATCGTCCGGCTGCAAAAGTGTTTGTACCTTTCTCGCGAATAGGTCTACATTCAGATCTCATTCAGATTTCAATAACTAGAGAAGAATCAGGTGACACATGAATCATTTCATTCTCATGAATCTTGAACAGATGAATGAGAATTATATCACTCATTATCGCAAGTCAATATTTATCGTAGTTCATACATGAAGATTGCACTCTCAATATTCGAAGATTCAGTCAATTAATATGAAGTTATGAATAAACTCAAAAAAAAACACCGAGTGAATGTAATAAACTCAATTGAATCAAAGTGCAGGAAGATTCAAACCCGTAGTAGATCACTATCATTGAAATACTATGATACTTTTGACTCCTCAAAAAATCCACCTTCTGCGCTAATTAAAGCTCGACAAATTCTTGGCATTCTATTGACGAGTTTCTCGAGCACACTGCTATTAATTGATTTCCAACAGCTCTGCGCCGCTTCCCATGAACTAGATTCGTTCTGTTTTGCTTCGAAACGTTCTCGTATTTTCCGATCCAGCTCATCCCATAATAGTTCTATGGGATTTAAATCGGGTGACTGAGAAGGCCATCCCATTCTCTCGAGTATCCCTGCTCTCTGTTCATTATCCAAGTAGTTTCTACACAGCTCTGGAGCGTGGCTTGGATCGTTGTTTTCCTGAGAATGGAATCCTTTTCCAATCAGTCTCAGGCCAGATGGGATAGCATTCTGTTGTAAGATCTTATGATAAACTTTCTGGTCCATGATTCCCTCTATTCTTCTCAGATCACCAACTTGACTGTTGCCAAAGCAGCCCCAAACCATTATGCCACCTCCTCCGTGTTTGACAGTTGGTACGAGACACTGTTCAGAAAACCGCTCTCCATGTCTCCGGCGTACATATATCCGACGCTTGCTGCCGAACAATTCGTATTCAGTCTCATCAGTCCACGAAACTTTTCCATTTCTCAGTAGTCCATTTGACATGTTTTTTTGCCCACCAGAGACGTTTCATACGATTAGGAGGTCGGAGAAGAGATTTTTTAGCAGTGACACGTCCTTTCAAACCAGCTTTAATTAGACGATGTTTCACTGTTGAATCACTGATCGGATTCTTTCTCCGATCGTTGAAGTTGACTGTTATTTCAGGAGCAGTTAGTCGTCTGTTTCGTTTACTTTGCATGACAAGATATTGGTTACCTTTGTTCGAAGTTTTTAGTCGCCGGCCACTGCGAAAACGATCTTGATTCGTTCTTGTTTCTTTGTATCTCTTCACAGCATAGTGTGCAGTACTGGGTGGTATTCCAAAATTCTGAGCAATATTACGATAGGAATATTCCTCACTCTGCAAGATTACAGCTTGTGCACGATATTCAAGTTTCGATCTCAATCCGCGACGAACTTCCTTCTTTCTCGATCTTTCTCGAAACACCGTTCACATTTGACAACACTTCATGCACTCTATCATACGGTATACGCAATATCTTTGCAATGCTTTTGGAAGATTTTCCTCGCTCTCTCAACTTACAAATTTCTGAGTGCTCCTCACTCACGGTTTTCTTGCTTTGGAAAACCATTTTGAACTGATTGATTGAATAGATATCCAGGGGAGCTGAGTAGACGGGTTCGCAATGTAAACCAACATTGTAGAGAGTCGTTCTTCAATACGCTATCCATGCCGTGGATAGTTTAGAAGAACCAGAGTGTTGTTGCGAATCTATAACACTTATGAATGGATTGACTATGACTCAATATTACATGTGAAAACAGTAGAGTTGTCAATTTCTTTGTTTTTTGAGATCTTTGTTCGAGAATTAATCTAGGCCTACGGGTGAGGAAATGAGAACTCTTTTCCAGCCGGACGATTCCCGAAAATGTCTTTCATTTCCGTCAGCAGTTCAAGATCTCGAGTGGAGTGAAAAAATTGATTATACAAGTAGTCGGAATCTCCTATGTCTTTTAGAATGGTTCTTCACTCAACTATGCGAAAGAGATGAAAATTAAGTTACGAGCATTTCAAGACAGTGTTTTAATCGAATTCTCTGGCGGAAATCCTCGCTCAGCGCTTAGCCTTCATTCCCGCCCGCTGATATTTTGATAAATGAGCGTGTAAAAAAATTTCAAAAATACATTCACAAAGCAGTTTCACGCTATTTTAGATGCTCTTCCCCAAAATTTGCGTATCTTCATCTGCGTAGAAACTACAGGTGATTGTCCAAAAGAAAATTTTTTTCCAAATTTCTCTAAATCTCATCAGAAGCTCAAGCTGACAGAAAGAGCTTCAAAATCAATCTAAGAACACTGAAAGTTAGGATTTTTCGTACACCTTGATAGGTTTCCTTCAATATCTCCATGCGTGCAATGGGGTCAAAGATATGAGCATTTGAAGTTGGGTCTGTAGTCAGCTCACCACTGGAAAATTTTTGCACGGTTCTGTATCTGGTCATTTTTTTATGTATGACACGATCCTTGTACGATTCTGATTGCCCTAGTCTCATCAAGTCTCTTCAAAGGTGAGCTATTCCTCCCGTTTGTGACATTCCCTTAATAAAAATAGTAATCGAATTTACTATCTTCGTTTCACTTCAACATTGGGAGGTGAAATTCTTCTAGATGAGAATAATAGGTGTCATCGCGTTCTGGGATTGTTTCGGCTTGTACACCTTCGAGTGATTCAGTTATAACAAGTTCGCATTGGTTTCTGATGCTGCTCAATACTTTGGTGGTTCTTGTGTCATGACATGGCAGTCTAATTGATGATTTCTTGTTTGTCATAAAGAGGTTCAGTATCCTTTCGAGTTCCATCTTGGTTAGAGGTTCGTTCTTCAGAAGCCTCTCTCTGCATTCTGCAAATGTGCACATTTCCATGAGCGGGGTTTCGGTCATTCTCTCCGTATGAAGTATTTCGCTTCTAAGCGTTGGAAATTTGAAGTCCGTTGACCGCAAGGGGTACACAGTTTCCTCCGCTTTCGATCCAGCTGAAAGGTTTCTGCCGTGTACATATATCGATTGGTCCCAAGGTGTTTCATCACGACAGCTCATAATATGTACACACTTGCAATTGATCAATCGTTTTCTGAGCAGTATTTGGAGTTTTGGTGAGTAATACGTTTTTGTTCCTCTTCCTTTTGTTTCTCCGTGATTAGTATCCATTCGTAGGCCTTTGTATCCCTCATCACCCTTATTTTGTCTTTACAAGTAATAGTCGCTAACGAGGTTATCGTTGGTGGTTCTGATCCAGTATGGCTTGTATTCCATCGTTGATTTCAGCTCTAATGGATGCGTTCGGTTCGAGGCTATATCTTTCCGGCTCTAAATCGATCTCATCCTCCGAAATGTTCAAACCTATTACTTGTATATCCCATTCATCGTCTCGATATTGTCTCGCTCTCCTCTCTCGGATTCTATCATGAAGCCCCTCGTGGTAAATCATATGTTCGGTTCAAGAATAGTCTTCTGTGCACAGTGAGCAATTAATCACTGGCCATTCTTGGAGAATGGATCTCCGGCAGATATCGCAATTTAAACACATTGCTCCACCTCACGCACTTCTGTGCCAGACCGTGAATCCTCCCATAGGTTCATTATAGGCAAAATGTTGTCTACGATAACATCGTCCGTATTCCAGCCAACTACTTGCGTAGAAACATACCACACTAGGATAGTTTTTCATGCATGCATACTCTAACATTCGCATGTATACTTTGGGATGCTCCTGCGGCGGAATCCCATCAAATTGCGGTGTGCCCATTCCTAGCATGATCGTTAAGCCTGAGTAGGAGAGAGGAAAGTATTAGCTCGATGATGATTCGCCTGAGGATTAGTCTATATATCCGCTCATTGCTGGAAGCGGCACAAGGATTCAGTGCGTCCCGAGTGAGGTATATAGTTTTCGGCATACCAGCATCAAAAGCGTGTGGTTTCCGCCTTGATTTCGGAGCGGAAAGTGCCGCATTGCTGTCCAGGCCGGGAAACGTTTGCGCATGCGTATCAGACCTCGGGTTTCGCCCTCGGCCCGCTATCTCGCATGCTCCGACGCTTCCTAAGCTGTACGTCGGTGTGGCACTTTGCCCCGGAATCATGCCAGAAACCACACAATTTCGGCGTGGGCGTGCCGAAAAATCGTATACGCGAACCGGGCGGGAATGCGGGCTATCCCGGACCCCGCACATCCTCCTCTCGGCTGTGCCTCGGGGGCAGCCCATGCGAGGCC
Source organism: Eretmocerus eremicus (assembly GCA_030522705.1). Taxonomy (NCBI): domain Eukaryota; kingdom Metazoa; phylum Arthropoda; class Insecta; order Hymenoptera; family Aphelinidae; genus Eretmocerus; species Eretmocerus eremicus. Next base: position 16,241 of record JAPYYZ010000688.1, read on the forward strand.
CGCAGTAGCCCACTTTCCGCCCTTGTTGCGTAATATACTATGTGGATATCTTTTATGCCCGCAATGTTGGTCCACGAGTTCTCTGTTATCGTGTTTGTCTTTAAGATGACTTGTGATGGGTGTTCACTCTGACTGAGTTGAGTGAGATTCTTGATATTCGCTCCTATTCCTCCGATCTATTTCTTCATCGCGGTAATTTTTTTTCATTATGCAATTAGAGTTGTGTGATTGAATTCCAAATTGCACCTATGATATGAATCGACTATCCATATATACTATAAATCGCGTAGCCATGGATGACAGTATCAACTGGAAGCTTGATTATTCTCAATAGGATGAATATTTCCATAAATCCGCCGCTGATTAATCCGAAAGTTAGCTATCTCATCCACACTTTCTCCCAAATTAATGCGGCTAACTGTTCCAAGGCGTCGGTATCCATGAGACCCATGATGGAAAGACCACCTCTAAGGGATTCTAACCCCGCAACTCCTAGTGTCACAGAGCTTAACACTGGTTCTCTTTTGAACGGAAACATTATACGGTCTCGTTGTCTATTTATCTCGGCAGAGGAGTATTACCCACTGGTGGCTAATTGTGTGGGGTTGATATAATTGAATGTTGGGGTGGTTTGTAGTCTTAGAGTTCAAGGATCCTTTCCATAGAATATATCTGGGAAGAACTGTGCCCATATCTTATTGATGAAGTATATTGAAGGCATGACGCGATTACAGGAGACTTTAGTTCCAGTACGAATGAGGACTCTCGTGCTTGGTGACGAGAACTATTCTCTCTTTCCACGGTGAACAGGCAATTGTTGATAACATGCTTCCGTAAATTGTACCCTTACTGTTGTCTTTAGGCATTTCACCAGGTGAACGACTTCACCGGCTAAGACTGACACATAGCCTGGAGCATTCATGAGTCGATAAGCAAACTCATCTAGGGCTCAAGTACCTTTGGCTAGATCGTTGTTCAGGACTTTCTTGTCTAATTCACACTCGTGGCATAGTAAACCGTAGTGCAAACGTGATATTCATCTTCGGATATGTTTTTCCTCATACTCAAATTGTGAATTCATGTATGCAAGTGAATCTATGTTTCCCTCAGCGACATCTTCGTTTTACGAAGAACAGAATTCTCTTGTTTTCCTAAGACGAATAGTCTTGGATGTTCAGTCCTGGTGAATCTATATCCACGGACTGGCTTTCGTGAAGTAGCTGACGATGCAAAAAGTACATTCTCCGATTCTAAGATGTACGTGACCTTATTCCCTCCTTGAGCTCCTACTGTTTTGTTAACAAATCCGTAGTATAGACTGGAATATCTATTTAATTCACAAGAATCTAATGGAAACGGGTCCCAGAATGCATGCCCTTGCAGCTGACCGAAGCAGGTTCCGTCAGAAAATTTGCAGAAAGCTCCAGTTTTCATGTGGATCTTGTTTGTTTAAATATCTATGGTCGCTTTATACTCCTGTAGGAGAATTTCGGCATGCCCTGCTACAATTGATCCATTCCAGTTTCCATATTGATAAAAAATTCGGGCCACTCAGTGTAGCTGGCTTTTGAACGCTCTAGAGATAACCAACGCTAATATTTCACAATTCATGCTGATTATTCATCAATTATGTTCTATTTCCAGACAGTTACTAGCATTTTGAGGGCCAGATTTTCCTTCAAGCGATCGGAATCACGCAAATTACAAGGGTAGAATCGACTTTTTACTTGTAGCTTAAGACAAGTAATCGCACAGCTTTACCGATAACTGTGACGGCGGCTATCCAATCAGTCTGGGAATATGATGACAACTTCAGAATTTGTTGATTGATCATATAATTTTTGCCCAAAGGTGTGTCTGTCAATGAAACAGTTATGACACTTCCCCGCCGCGAACAAAGATTTTATATAATTTATTATCGCCGTCTTGTAACTATCAAGATAGTCACAGCGTTGAAGAAATTGTCATTCTGAAAATTGCATCTTATTCTACAAGGATAGAGCTCTAAATTCAGTGTTCTGTGCGTAGTGTGCTCCATGGCCTCTTAATATGAGAAATTGAACAGTGAAAAAAGTCTCCGACGAACTCGACCAGAGAAAGCGGTTTTCTGGGAGGCCCACAAACAATAAAATCGATAATCCACTGGATCCACTCGTGAACGATTACACCGGCACACAAAAAAAAAAAAGTACTTGTACTTTTGACCAGACCCACCTTACTATATGTATTTTGGCCCGCTGAAACCGAATTCGAGCTCGGTTTT
>JAPYYZ010000689.1:0-22450 GCA_030522705.1 Eretmocerus eremicus
GCTTAGGTTCATCCTAGAGCACCCTACGGGAGCTCATTTTGAAGGTGAAGACAAGAGCTTCGAAATGAAGTACCTCGGAATTCCCCAGAATAGAATTCATCCAAAGGTATGGCTAAAATATGAGTCGACCAAAGTAGACCCAGTTTACATTATATACAGAAATAGGATAGCGACAAAGAGGTGATTTTGAGCTTTTATCATCACCTACTCATAAAGCAAAGTGATCTAGGAACATTTTCCGGAGCTTAAAGCTTTCTATATGAGAAATTCAAGACAAGTCGGAAAGCCACGAGGGGGTTGTTCAATTCACAGAATAGAGTGCCCGGCAGCTCTGTGTTTTGTGACACTGTTCCATCTCATTGTAAGTTAAGCAAAGAGAACGCAGTTGTGAATAGACAGTGAGTATTTGCAGATCCTCAAAATACCTTAACGCATGGCATTAAATGGGTTTCTAAGAATTTTGAATTGATGTGGGACAATAGCCAAGGGGGTTTATATTGTAGGGCAAGAGATGGGGTCTCAAAACAGGCGCGCACAAACATCGCAAGCGATGTCACTGGAGTATTATTTTCCGTGGACGCAACTGCCGCATTCAAATACAATTTTCGGGTTGTCAGTACGGAAATGTGTACATCAGCGATCCGCTTACTCGGCAGGGTTAAGTACAAAAGATTTAAGGCATGTCGTAGTCGTGCATCCGACGCGTGGGTAGCAGTTTTCGCGGCATTTCCCATTGTTCTTGGATCCCTTAGAGATTTGGATCAAAATAAAAGAGAGCAACTGTTGTACTTACTCAAATCTACATCCGCTATCTCCTCTTTTAATCCGGATCGCGAGGATATTTGAGAATGACAGGAACGCGATGCCTGTATACATCACCGTATATGCATCACGCAAGTATCCATGCATATAATGCTTCCGGACGTTCCGATTATTCTCAAAAATCTTCGCGATTTGGATCAAAAGAGGAAAGAGAGGATGTAGATTTGAGTATGCAGAACTGTCTCTCTTTTTTATTTTGATCCATATCTCTAAGGGGTTTGAGAATAATGGGAACTGCTTTCATGCAGAGCGCCCTTGCACGGCTCCGACATGGCCTTAACGGCATACGCTATGCCTAGAGTTTCATTAAATATCACTCCATCATCATTTATACAGGTTAACTCTTTATTTGTCTCGCGTTTCTACTCATCAATGAACATATTTTTACTACTCTACTAACTCGTTCCTTCCTTATTTGTATATTTTGAATTTTTAGTTACATTTGGGAGCATATTCGCATACCTTTTTTATCAATTCTTGTATTCTTATCTTCGGAATTTTCTTTCCACAACTTGTTTGCTCTGTCTTCAGTCTGGCAAGATGCGATGATACCTTCAGTCATCCATTCTTTACGAGGATCATGTTCGTTTTTTCTACTTGTTCTCATTCTTGACTTTCCTATGATAGTTTCCAACATCTCTATGAAGCATTCCATACCTTGAGCCAAGTTCTCCTATTCAATTTTGAACCATTCGTCGAAAATTGTTGCCGCGAATAATTGATGTAACTTTTTGTAAGCTATCCTGTCATTTCTTCAATTTCTTGCTGTCTTGTAAACATTTTGGAACTGGCATGAAAATGTAGTGATGCTACTGGTGAGTTAGCAAATATGATGACTGTCCAACTTTTACATTGCGTAAATCCTCAGAAACTTTCCTCAATGAGAGAATATTCCTGATCTTTCTTCCTTTCTCTCTCTTCCGTCCCGAAAGAGTAGAATCACGTTCGGCCTCCGCCAGTAGCCCAGGCATAAATAAATACCTTTACACGAGCTTCCGTAACTGAGCTCGTTGCGCCAAAATATGGATATACGTTTGAATGTCAATTCTTGCTAATGAACATTTACGCGACTTCAAGTAGACACTGTACATGTGTACATCTCATCCTGCACTATTTATCTGCACATCACCACTCAAGAAGGGACTTCTAGGACCTTGGCCAGCATTCCCTCCGTATCCTTTACATTAGTTAGTCCGTGAGTTGTCCTCGGGCACCGCGCGTGTCCGTCAAGTCGAAAGAAATTGAAGATGGAAGTCTATATTCTCTGTTTTCGCCAAACTGCCCAGACGACTCTGAATCCGTTTCATGAATTGGTGTATCATACAAATATGTCTCATTCGTGTAAAAATTTTTGATCCAGCCTAATTAGTGCAAAAATCTCTGAAACTGTTGAAAAATTGTAAGTTTGCCCATATTTGCGTTATCTTCTGAAACTGTATGTGTAGATCGTATGATATTGTGAGAATCTAGTGGTAATCGATATGAAAATCATGAGAAAGTTGTATTGTGTGTTGGATATTGACTGCGTTCCTGAATTACGCATGGTCGTATACACCACGAGTTGCTGCGCATTACCTAGAGTATGTGAACTATTTTGTGATTTATCGTTTGAATAAACTAAAATTAAATTGTATTCAAATCTCTAATTATTTTTCAGTTCGATCTCTTTTAAATTATGATTCGACTCAATATCTAGGACGAAATAATTCAATTTTTGAATAATTCCTCATTATCCAGAAATCCAACTCCATTCATTTAAAATGATCGTTCCTAATCCAGAAATTCAATTTCATTCGTTTCAATCTACACCCATGCAAATAGAATTTCGATTTTCATCTTCTTTGATATTTTCCAGTGATAATTAGATTCTGAAATTCCGGCTGAGATCTATCAAAAGTCAATCTGGAGCATACATCTCAATTCGATATTTGAATCCGAATAATCCACGAGATCGACCGATAATCAGCTACAGCAACCCAGAGCTTCAAGTCAGCTCAAAAGCCGCAAAATTAAATTAAGTAACGCTTCGACCTTACGCAGAAAAGTTCGAAATTTCGTCATAGAAAAGATTGAGGCAGAATCTGCTGCAAAAACAGTTTCCGCATAAAAGCAGCCGCCTTGCAACGTTTACATTTGCACTCAAGACGTATCTTTCGGCAACGACCACTAATATGAACAAGTGCAACGCCCATACTTAATATAAACCATAACACGGTCGCGGTGCTGCAGTAAATAAATCCCCACCGCGGATAATTGCATCATACGCGAGATTGCAGCACAGCCAGCTGTAAACCACGGAATCGGAGTCTGTAGTGCGTACATTTGGAGCACGGAGCGCCACATCTATTTCCATACCCATCACGAAGGCGCACCCGAAAATCCACGGAGATGTAGTTCGCGTCGTGTAGGACGGGGGAGCCCGCGGGGACGTAAGGGAGTTGAAAGGGCGCAAAATTGGCCAAGTGCAGGAGCGCGAGAGGCACATGTCGCATGTAATAGGTCCGCCGCACGCGGGGCCTAGCAGCGGCGCGCACGGTGGGAGCGGGTATAAAGACGGAAAATAAGCGATAGCTCCGCTTAGTGAGTTTAGTGAGAGTGCCGTGAGCTTCGACCCATCGCGAAAGCCTGCGCCATGAAGGTATACGCCGCACACGCAGCAGTCTGACTCGCGGCTCCTCTCGCGATCGCTTTCCTTTTTTGCCCGCTTGCCTTATTGCTTCGCAAACTCCTCGGCATTTCCGACAAGAAGAATGTTTTATCTCGGTGCCATATGAAATACGGAGGGTGGACCGTGCTCGATTCCCGAGTGGCTTCCGGAGCGATCTCGAGAGATGGCAAACGGTTCCACGGTATTTCCCTCATCGCTTTTACTTTCCTCCTCGGGCAGTGCTGTGAGAGTGTTGGAAACGATCAACTCCAGGACTTTGCGAGACTCGCGTTACTCGAGCAATCGCTACTCGTTCTCGTGGATCCTTCAGGAATTGTGTTCCATCGACTTGACGTATTACTGTGAGTTACGACGGGACCCCTCGGAGAAGGATTATCGGCGTCTCAGTTTGGTATCCCGAATGAATCTCATATCTTTCCCTGGATTGGATTACGAAGTTTACTCGTTCCAACCTGGACCGGTATCGCAGAGCTGCAAGATTCCCAACTTTGGTACTTCGATGAGAATTTGAGGAGGCTCGATTTCTATTCACCCCTCTATGATCCCGGTTATCGAAACGCTTTATCGCCGGGTTAAAATCCTCGTCGAATAAAAGTCCCGATGATATCGCAATAATGATTACGAATTACCAATGAACGACCCTCATCAATATACATCAAGTGCGTTCAGTGCGTGGCATTTCAACTTTCGAAATCAAATTATTGCTCAACGCTCCGTCATTTGACAAGTAGAACGAGTTCCTCATCAGAAAGAAGTGAATAAATTAGATTTCTTTTTTTCCCTTTCTCGACTAGCGTTCACTTTGTGCGCGTTGCATCAGATTATAGTTGACGTATCGTGAAAATAAAAGTGAGAAAGCGAACGCGTTGTTAGAATCGGCGATTGTGGCGGAAAGTGCCGGTGACGGGTTGAGGTATTCGAGAGAGAAGACAAGACGCGAGGATCGACGGGAAAAGAGGGAGATAGATCGCGCGCGGTGTGCGCTACAACTTGGTTACCCAAGCCTACGAAACTCGAAAAACGAGTGAGAAATCAAGCCCATCGCCACGCGCGCCTCCAAAATCCATAAATTCGTCGCCCGAGCGAGAAAGCCAGCGCGGAGGCTCCGTTCATTTACAAATTCCAAATTTTCGGCTCCGAGAGCGCGCGATTCAAATGGTCGGCGCGAGCGTTCAGAAGAGAGTGAACGTGCCCACACGTGAAAGTTATAAGCGCGTAACCTCTCATCCGCGCGAGCTCTTTCTCTGACTCGCTCGGGCCATCCACAATGAATACCGCTACAGGCCGTGGCACTGACATTGATCGTGAAATTCATCGGGCTCCTCGTGGCCAGCGCCGCTATATGTGCATTGCAACGGTATTGGCGCGCGCATCCACTGCACTTTACGGGTCCTTGTGTATCGCGACCCCAAGTTGAGACAGACGAGCGGGTCGCGACCTCTCGGGAGCACCATCTTTGCAACCAACGAGACGTCAGAAGCGGATTACGGAACCGCACAAGTTGAGATTGATCTGCGGCTCCGCGTGGCCGAATTACACGGCGCGCGTGAAGCGCTTCCGCGACGCTGCCGCTTGAATTTCATTAGAGAAATCGGATTTCCGGGCTGGGGTCCGGGACACGGACTTGGCGGACGTTCATTGCGTCGGAAGACATACACTAGTGGCCGGGTGTTCGTTTATTCGTCTTTACAGGGGCTTGCATTTAATGAGAAAAAGTTCTGCAACCTATGCGTGACCGCAAAGTTGCGATCATGACTTTGCACCTCTGCTCGCTCCGATGATGGAATATCGTGGGAGAGAGGCTCTACCATTGGAGTCTTTTCTACCTTCGCTAGACTCTGAGCTAGTTCCGGGAATAGTCTGAGTATGATGCGACGGTTCACTCACTTCAACATCAGGATTGAATTGGGACTGGTTGAAGAAGAACCCGGTTTATGATTATCTCGAGAGATTGTGGAAGAGTTTCCCGATAGTCTCACAAAGGGATGACTTTGAGGATGTAGTGAGAAAAGTCACACAGTCCAAGCGTCTTTCTGGTCATGATTAAGATCTTGCGCAGTCTCATCGTGAGACGTTTTACTAACAAGTCGAAAGCTAATTGTACGGTGACAAAGAGCGAAAAAATTCATCAAACTGAACAGCGTTTTCGTATACGTTCCGCACTAGCTTCGCGACAATAGGTCATCCCGAGACAAATTTCTTTTCCCATTTTGACGTCTCATACCTTCGTGGATTGTAGTTCTGCACAGGACCACGCCACTCGCACATCCGTGAAGCAGAACGGGTTTGAACTGTATGAATCATTATGTAATATCACGGTATTCAATCAAACAGGAATTTTTCATCAGTTTGCTGGGTCTGCCGATACAAATTGGATGGTGAATTTCGTTTTACGGAAACACGAGTCTCAGAAAAATATCATCTCTGAAGTGCGGACTTTCTACTCAAACTTATTGATTACATTCGTAACGACGTTAGAATTGCTTTGGTTCTTGAATTCGATTCGCAGTAGTATGCACATCAGAAATGACTGAATAATGAATAAATTATGTAGGATATTCCAAGAGTCACTAACTTATTTTACATCACTGAATTGTGTAAAAAATTTTCATTCTGCTCTTTGGTCTCGTATATATCTCTAAATATTGCTGGAGCGATCTCGCCAATATTACTCTACGTAGCTTAGTCGAGTCATTTCTTTTTCGGATCAAAGCATCTCAATGCTCTCGCGCATTCAATAGTTCAATGATGAGACGTTTCTCGGAAAATTCTTCGTTGTTCGCTACGTACGTTGCTCCAGATGCATCTGGAAACATGATGCACGTCGACTTTCTTATGTTCCTTCGGCTTGCAAAGGAGCTTTATCGTGAACGTCGGCTTGTTCAATGAACTCTTGCCTACAGTGGAGCTTTATCAAGAATTCTTTTGGTTCGTTGGATAACATTTTCCTCAATATTCCCCATCGCCCTAAAGTTATGATAATGCCTCGTGAAATTGGTGCCGCTCGATCCCCATTATAGCGAAATTATTACTCTTCGGTGAGCTTCATCTGTCAGTATAATATATTCGCTTGAAGATGTCTCACGGGTCGATTTCGGATCAGATATATCACCAGTATCGAGTTTGCATCTTCTGCTCTCACTGATCTCTTTTACAAGAGCGCGTCTGATTGAACTTTCCCGAAGAGTGCTCCGCGAACTTCGTCTGCTTCACCAAAAGCCTTGGAAACTCACTTGCATGGGTTGTCATCGATTCAAGGGTTTCCCCTCGAGTGTTCAAGTTTTGCGACGACGTATTCGCAGATGCCGTTTCTTTCTGCAATCGTTCGCTTCGTGGGTCTCTCGTCAGAGCTTGTAGCACTCAGAGCTTCTCGAATACGATAAAATTGGCTCGCGAAGCGCGCTCGTACACATTCACAACGGCGAGCGATTGCATATCGGAAGCCACGTAGGTTTCCGTAATATTTTTAAGTGCTGCGCATAGGGAATCCCATGTATTTTGACCCGATTAACACGATTTTTGGAGGTGGAAAATTGGAAAAGGGGGCCAAAAACTTTGATTAACAAACTTGTATAAATAATTCCAAAACACGTTTTGTTACGCTAGACACTTTTTATTTGTATCTTTTGGCACATGTAAACAAAAAGGGCCTTTACAAATTTTTTATGAAAGTGCATAGTTTTCCCGTAAAAGATTCCCAAAGTTTCAAAAAGGCGATTTACGCAATTTTCACGCAATTGTTACTTAGTCGTACAATGGAACCTTTTGACCCATCATGGCTCAAATCACTCTCTGGAACCTCTTTAAGAAATGGAAAATGCAGATTTGTCGGAAAATTGCTTTTCCTGCCTGTAAACTTGATAAAAACCAACCCACGTTTTCGACGCATTTTGACCGCTATCTGAATACATGGCCGGGACGTATGCTGGCATTTCTCATTTTGATTCAACATCTCCGTTCACGTCCCAGAAAGTTACCTCCTCCCCCTCATTCCAAGCAAAATGAATTGGAAAATTTTGGGAAAATTTCGGAAAATTTCAGATATTTCCCAAGAAGATTTAGAGAGCCTCTACTATCTTGCACATAAGTGGATATTCACGCAGTATTCTACACGTTTTCCCCTATTCCAGTATCAAGTCCCATACCTACTGCGAGAAACTGCCTATGTCAATACATATATTACTTATTTGATCCAATTCCCAAGAGCTCCTACCGACTACGATGCATCATATGAAATGTAGAATACTGCTTAGATACCTGATATGCGTGAATGATAGAGGCTCCTTGAATCATTTTGGGAATCATCAAAAGGTTTTTCGAAAATTTTCCGAGTATTTTTCATCGTATTCTGCTTCGATATGAAGGGAGGTGAAGGGGGTGATTCGCAGTGATGCGAGCGGGGCACTTCGTAATGCTACGGAAACCTACGTGGCTCCCGACACGGTCGATTCTGCCGTAACTGTCAAATCAGGTGCCTGCGACTGGGATTCTTGGGAAATGAGCCTATGCGTTGGGGGGAGGGGGGGGGGGAATTTTCTTTTATGTACTCTATCGGAAATGTCCAGGGGTTTTAATTAATTCTTCGATTTTGCCGTTCCACCATGCTTACATTCGTCCCAACCACCCTGAATCGCTGAGTAGTCATGGGATATTGCTGAAAACAGATAACCAATCAAATACCCAACCGGAAAAAAGCCTAAGATTTGCAATCCGGCCCAAGATATTCAAGAGATTGCCGATTTATCTCCATGCAAAATGAGAGTGTCCGTATCGTGGTTTGATGTCTCAAGAATTACACTCAACGAAAACAACTGGGAAAATTTTTTCAGGTCTATTCTATCGAGGAAAGATACCCAATGTTCGGAAAAATTGATCGTTGATGATTGGCACTCGTGAGATGTAAAAAACCGCAGACGTTTGTACCGCGGCACGTCCACTTCGTGAGGTCCAAATTTGACCAGAGTCGAAACGAATTTATGCCCGCCTGGCCTTCGTTTTTGGGCATCGGATGGGTCAGGAAACCACTCCCAGACTCTAGATTGAGGCCATATCCTTATCCGTCATTTTTCCGGTGCCTGCCAATTTTGGTGGCAATATTTGACAGTTATAGCAGACTCGACAATACAGATGTGGTGCAGTTCACGCGCCCGATCCGATTTTCCCTTTCCTCGCGCGCAGGCGGCCTGCTGCACCGGGCGCCCAGACAGATCCGATCGTCTTTCTCGGTGCAGCGTAATTACGCGACACGCGAAGCCGAGCTGCGCGACTCGCGGCGAACTCGAGCCGCGACTTTCTCCGGCGACTCGCGTGCTCGCTCCACTTGGCCCGAGCGACTCCGCGACGATCTGCGGTGAGCCGCAGTGATGCAGTCACACACGCGTCTAGGCTGCTCTCTCTGCGCGAGCATGGCTGGGCAATATTGCGACGCCGACGGTGCATGTGCGCGAAAACGCGCTTCGGCGAGCGCTAGCACTCTGGCAAAATGAGCCATCCGTTTGCGCGCGCTCGGCTCGGCTGTCCCGCGCCCCCGCGACGGAGGCGAGAGATGACGGGACCGGCTCGCGCCCCCTCGAGAGCCGCAAGACGGATGCGCTCCAACGGATGCGCGCCGCAAGCTCTCGAGTTCGCGCACTCAACTCCCCCTCCGTCCCGCGCTTTGAAAGAGCGTCGCAAGCCCGCGCGGAAAACGTATCCGCTACGCCGGAAAATTATCTCAGCGTCGGGCAAAAGGCGCCCTGTGACGCAACGTCGTTCTCGCGACTGCAGAAAAACTGGCGCATCTTTGAAATTCTTATTTCGATAGGGTGGTCTTTCAGCAAGCCATTTGTGAAGAGAATATTTAATTCGCGTTCTTGCCCGACACGTCTTTGGAATGGTGTACAGGAGGCTCTCGTTATCCGCAGATTTGTTATCCACGAGTACTTATATCCGTGGATGATCAATTGATACCAGTCTTCGTTATACGCGATTCCTTGTAACCTTCATTCGCGGTTAGAGTCTCGTTGCAACATATAAAAGTTTGCTAATTTATGGCAATACGGGATTCCTTGGATGTCTTCAACTTCCTTATGCCAATTATACGTGAATGATTCGATCAGAATCATTATTCATTCATAAAGTATCGTCTCCATAGATACTCAAAACATCGTTCACTGATTCGAAAGACTCTCTTAAGCCGACTCTGGGCTCAACTTGGGTCTAGATTCTGATGCGGTTTCGCCTGAACAAACAAAAATTCCTATCTACGTCGTTAGTGGATTCGAATGATTATTTCGTTCCGCAAGTCTATGTTGCACAATTTTCTAAGCCGCATTCCGTGAGAAATTCCCATATCAATAAAACAGTCGAACGGTGCAGTATCGTGTAAATTGGCTTTTCTATAAGTTTCTATCAGCACTGCGAAAAGGTGGTTGAAAATTCACCAGAAGTGTCAATCACTTGGATGAAAATTCAACCAGCGATTGAGAGAGAAACTTCAACCAGTGGTTGAAAATTGAACCAGGAGTTCATTCACTGGTTGAAGTTTTTCTCTCAATCGCTGATTGAATTTTCAGCCAGTGGTTCAATTAACGGTCCAGGTAGGAAATGTGCACATGATTCCAAAAAGTTTCATGTCGCAAAATTTTTTGGAGTCATATATGCACTTCAACCAGTGCTTGGGAGAAAAATTTCAACTAGTGGTTGAAAATCCAACCAGTAGTTGAAAATTCAACCAGTGGTTGAGAAAAGAACTTCAACCAGTAACTGAAAGTTCAATTATCGTTTGAAAATTCAACCATTTGTGAAAAATTTAACCAAATGGTTGGAAACTAACTTCAACTTCTGGTTGGAGTTTTTGACCAAAATTCTTTACATTGGATCAGCGGCCAAAAGTAGTCCGAGCGAGGCAAAGGCTCCAAAGCCCTTCGTGCTTAAAGCACCTATTTCAGCTATAATTTTTTTTCACCTTCGGCTTTTATCAAGTCGAGGGAAGTACGGATCTTGCGCATCCTGATGAGGTGGAGAATAGTATACGAGCAGCACCGCTTGGTACAATCTGCCACCCCACTGAGCAGTCTGAAGTCAACATACTCGTACGTGAATGCATGCAACATAATCCGGACCAGAAAGAATCGCTGGGATAATGCCAATCAACGTTAGGGTGAGCTCCCAATTTAGGGGAGGTCATTTAATATACAATCTTGTGTATGGGACACGAGTAATGTATTTGAGTTCAGGAAGAGCCCGATAGAAATAATAATACAACGTGTACAATATGTGAGGGAAGAGTCTCATAAGAGCCGAGGGCTTGCGGCGGTTTTGCAGTAAAAGTGTATGATTTGACCAAGTTGTATAAGTGCGTAGTTTAACGAGCAGTTCCAGTCAAGCAAGCTTGACAGTATACATTTGCTGGACTCGTTAAAGTACTGGAAAAAGTTACTCATCGTCAGAATTTGCCCAGAAGACAGAAGAGCCATTGTCCGGGACGCGGAAGTATGGTCATCTTCAAAAAACGCGGGATTCGAGGAGTTTTATCAGAATTCACTTTCGACACGTCAAGTTGGCCTGCAGTTGATTACGGTGTATGTAGGTCGCGACGCTAGACCGAATGTTTCCCCCTCGCGCGGGGCGACTCAAATCAGAGATATCGATCTTTTCGCCCTCAATTGGGCTGATGAGCGGCGCGACGAGTCGTCGAGGGTGAATCGCTTATCCCGCAAGAGATTATGGCTGCGAACGTGATTTGTGGCGCGTCACGATGATATTCCGGATGCGTGTGGAGAACTGACGCAGTTGGAGAGATTCCAATATAAGGGGGTCTAGCGTAAACGGTATCCGTTTTCATTTGACGTAGCTCGCTCGATTGCTCAATGAGGATTAGTAATGAGGTTGTGCAACCACGACGCCGCCCCGTCGTCGTTCCAGAGAAAGTCGTCAACAAGTCATATTCCACTCTGCGCACTGTATACCGCCTCAATTTACCCGCTTCCCGCGGGGAATCCCAGCTCGTCGATTGACTTGAAATCGCTAATGAGAAGTCGCTCAAAGGGAGCGAGCGCGTCGCCCACCCCCCTTTCATCAGTCGAATATCCTGACCTTGCGGCCGCTTCATTTCGAGAGTCATTAGTTATGCATTTCCTATACATCTCGACCGCGCTTCAGCGGATTCATGCGGATATTGCACGACGCTTACTGCAGGTATTGCAGGTCTATAAGGGTTCGCGCTGAAAAATTTCCAGTTCCCACTGACGCGTCAATAGAGATGGACAAAGTTCAGTGCCACCAAATGGCATGGTTCGAAATTGCACTGTCATTTTGAGAAGCGTAATAAAACAGAAAGTCCTATGGAGATCGCGCCGTTTGATGCTCTCAGTGCTCGCGTCCTCTACCTTGTGTTCCTTTCTCTCGCATTCTCTTATTTGATAGAGTTGTAAAACACGCGTCTCGCATCTCTTCCGAAAAGGAATGTGACTGAATTTCCCAAGACAGATCCGATTCCATTCGAGATTTTTCCTGGCAAAGCTTTCAAGCTGTAAAAGAGTCTTGATAAGGGCCGAGCACATCATTACTGACGGAGTACGACAATATCCATGGCATCAATCGCCAATAGATTTCTTCACGATGAATCTTGTTAAGCTGTCTCATGGAAGAGGAACTCTTATTGTGGACAATTTTTGCACTCAGACAACAATGGACTTGATAAATTTGACACTGAAAATCTCTATTCAATCTCCACGACCCTCACAATTAGTCCAGATTCCCTACGTAAAGTTTTATTCCAAATGCATAGAGTTTGAATGAATCATAATATGTTCTAAAAAGTACCTGAGACCGTGGATCGAACTCTTTTAGAGATTAAGAATGTGCCAGATCACCATTATAAGCGCTTGGCGATTGAAAATAATGAAATCATGTGATCAGCTATTGAGGTGAACTCTATGACGAGAAAACGATCTTGCAAGAATGATCGTCTTCAAAGGCCGAGTCAAAACTTGAATCCAAATCTTACTAATTTCTCTAAAATATTTTTATATCATGCCAGGAACTGTGGTGATATTCTCGTCTCGTTACGCTCCCCAAGATTTTGGATGAGTAGTATTGCGAGTTTTTGAAGACTGCATAATAATTAGGAAGATCATTATGGAGTTTTCAACAACAGATATCTTCCAGAACTAGTTGAAAGAGTGATGAAATTGGCACCATTTTAAGTATTCGTAAGAAAATTTTATGCCGACAGAAACTTAGACTCGATAGTTTTTAAGTTTTCCGTTAATTATTTCTTTTCCGCTCATCTTTTTTGTGCTGCAGAAATATCTTGCTCCATCTATAAGCTTGCGTATAAAAGTTGTTCACTTCCTGAGAAGTGAGAATGACTGAGGCATAGTAATTGTCCATTGAATATAAGGAGCAAATTCGAGTGAGTTTCATCGAATAATGTTGCGCATCTTGTTGCTCATCTTGCTACTTATAAACTGTTTTTCCAAGAACAAGACTACAAGGGATATATGCTTCTGAGCATTTGGCAAGAAATAACTAGCCAAACTATTGAAAAAAGAAATCTTTGGATTCCATATTGAGAGCTGACGGCAAGCTGAAGAGTTCTGCGACGGAAGAACTTTCTTCACTTTTGATTCAATTGTCTGTTTTATCCATGTATTCCAGAAAATCGGTTCAAATAGTAAGCTGTCCATACCTTGAGTTTTTCTGGGACTTCTGATATTATCTTGTGTAACTCGTAGTGACCCGTCTCAAAAACTATTACAGAATTCATTCTTAAAAACAATGAATCGAGTACCCACGATGAGAGTATCCTCTTTCATATTCAGTATACATCCTCGGCGTATCATTTTTTCTTCATTCGTTTCCTAGACGTGTCATCGTCATAATTTTGAAATTCACGGAGGGCGAGAACACGTTTCTGCTTTAGAACAAAGTTACGAGATCGTCGTTGAGTTTCTGTTAATTTCACTCGTATAAGAGATTCCAAGCTCGAGATTATACTTGTATATCCTCGTCTGTAGGATGAAATCTGTCACAAAGAGTGTACAAAATTCTTCCAAAGGCCTCAGCAAATCCTCATTCACTTTTGTCAAGAGTTACAAAGTCGAGTGTAGACTATAAATCCACTGGATCAGCATATGAATTATTCTAGAGCTGAAGGCATGTAATGCTTTGATAAAAATATATATAAAGTTGAGAAATCCATTGCAATACCGATCATCCTCTAGTCGCAATCAAATCTTCATTCAAATGGCTGATGCAAATGAAAACAAAACTTTCCTCTAATTTTAGAGCAAGTCGATCTCGGTAAAAATTCCACCTTGATGCGATTATATTCCCTAGGAGCTTCCTCTCGAACGACGATTCTTCTCCGAGGCAATAAAAGTAATTGCAGAATTTTGGAATAGTTTCTTGAAGCAACAATTCTTCATGAAATTGACTCAATTCCTAAAGGAAGACGTTGGGAGCTTGGAAATGAGTCAAGCAGTCGTCACGCAATACACCAACGGTTTGGGAAATCTTGAAATAAGAAAAATCAGATTGGGTGATAATCTGAGATGGAAGATTAAACGGATTAGAGTTTGAAGTAAACTAGTTTCAAAGTGCGATACGAAGGAGTAAATTCCTCTTAGAGTCACGTACGACTTCTCTTTACGCTTGGTACAAGCCCGCGTAGGAGGAGATGATATATAGAGAGACCATTTAGTCATATCTGCTTTACGTTCATCGCAGGATCCCTTTACTCTTCTTTGCTAGGGATGAATATTTTTATTGGCCTCACATCTGCGTGACGTTCGAATCAGTCACCAGGGAGTCTCGATCCTAAACTTTTTACGGGTATTCCATTGAAAAAATGATGTTTAACAGCCTCATCTAATACAATTTTTGATTTCTGAAAAAGTGCGATGAACGGTACGAGGACAATAAGATCTTGAATAACTGAGTTGATATGGGCAATATCTTTGTTCTATGTAACCAACATGAACCTGTGTCAACTTCGATATTCTGAATTTGAACCCATTTGAGATTCGTCAGCGTTATTTTGATATGGGCTTGTGACGGAGATGAAATTTCTTAATATGGTCGATTCTGCGATAAGTGTAGGACTTTTAGTCGAAATATATCCTGGCTGACTAGGAGACACCACAGCCTCCGGGTCACGGATTCGGCTGAAACTCTGGAAATAGTCTCCTGTTGGTGCCAAAAGATAAAATTCAGAGTCGCAAAGTCTAACGCTCAGGCATTTTTGAGCTACAGTGTGAGAGATTAGCATCGAAAGTATATCTATGGATGTCGCTTTTCAACATGGGCCTACATGGACAATGTAATAATTTAGGCTATATCTCAAAAACAATTGAGAGTTAGACTCTGCGTTAGATTCTGCGCCCTTGGATATCATCTTTTGGCACCAAAAGGAGACTATTTCCAGACTTTCAGCCAAATCCGTGACCCGGAGGCGGTGGTGTCTCCTAGTGAGTCCAAAGTGGAAAGAACTAACTTTCTAATCTCGATAAATTGGAGTTTCAAACTGGTTACCTCCATCTTCTGGTGATGAAAAAAGATGAAAGAAAAGTCATATTTACGACCCTGGGCCAATACTGGAGATCTCTGATCGATTCGCCCATAATTTTGCGCTAGTTCTTATCTCGATCAATGTAGACAATAATCCGCACACATACTACCTATACCCATCAAATACTAGAGAAAAAAACTTTTCTCGGGATTATGGGTGCGCTTTTAGTAATGGGGGACGGAATAATGGACAGGCCTATGCGAACCATCGTTTCATCAGAGACAAAATGAGTGCGCTATCGAACAAATTCTATCTCAAGCCAATCCTACCTAGCTTACTCGATTTGTCAAGAAGTCAACTTCAAACTCAGTTCATTCCGATTCCGGAAAAATAGATTTTTCGTGAGATTCATGCCAACTGATTGTGAGTCCGAAAAGTGAATTTTGAGTGAAATAATGGGACACGTATACAAGTGCTGCAATCTCATGGAAAAAGACCACACAAGACTCCTAAATCAGTTGAAATGTCAACCCATGCATTTATGGTTTGAAATGAGTCAGGTAGGATTGCGATTGATGGGCAACGATCGTTTATGGCTGGAAACCGGGTTTGGGACAAGAGACGAAATGGACGTTTTTGCTTCATTATCTCTCATCAATTCAATCCACGTACTTAGCGGGTTGTGGAATCTTTCGTGCAAATTAGATCTCCAGTGAATATACCCCAGAAAAATCTTCCCAAGCTTTTAGCCACTCATATATGAGTGTGAGCGACCTGGACAAGAAGTCCTACACTTATCGCAGAATCGACCATATATTAGTGAAGTTGTTGTGAGCGCGCATTTTTTGCAAGAAATCCACGACCATCCAACATTTTCAATTGCATTTTCCATGACCTTTTAGACTCACTGAGATTGAGAGTAAATTTAGCGCAGTGGGCACGCTTTACCCGTGATTCGGCGTTCGATTGAGTATTCTTTAGATAAGTAATCGGAAACTGAGCTACAAATAAAATATTTGGACGAGTTGAGCTCACCCTGCTAGATTTGGGAACGACTGCGTTTGAGCGAGTTAATTTGTACTGCATGTCTATGTAAACAGGGCGAGTACACTGTAAATACGGAGGTCCGCGTCAGTTTGTTGATCCATGCAAAATTTCACCACTCCGGTTAGCTTTGAACTTTTGGAACTTTTGTCCAAAAGATTCTCGACAACGGCAGCGTGGCTCAGAAAACGGTCCAACTTTTCATCATCGTTAACAGAAAGTCAATCTCCGTTCCGTTCGTTTTCTCGGAAAACGGGTAACTCGCTGACAGGACGAAAGGATTATACTAAAACGTTCGCGGTAGAGATCTCCAAAAAAAATTTTTATCAAAATCAGCACCGTGGGAAAACTTTTGGTTACAGAGTTCTAACGGCCAATATTTGAGGAGACCGCGTTTAGTACTTTCCTGATCTTTCATGAATGGGCGATTACCAGGAGAATTTTATGCGCTGATTTTTGCTCATTTTATTTTGATAAGAAGACGATATCTTTCATATCAGACGAAGAGCTTCAATTGACATTCAATTGACAGTTGATTAACTATCAACATTTATTCAGCAATTTGAAGAAATCAATGTGAACACGGATAACAATTATTGTTGAGTGTGAAAATTATGTAGATATGGTGGAAAATAGTTCTGAAATTGAAAATTTTTAAGATTTGTACCGATGAATACGGTTCAGTGATAAGCGTCTAAAAATCGAAGCTGGCACATCATGTTTAGTTTGGGTGTGATGCGCTAGATAAATTTTTGCATCAACTTTAATTGGCTTAGGAGATTCGTTCTCCATAGCTATGGTCTTGAGGACACACATTGGAAATCGAAGAAACATTGGTCGCGTCAAGCGGTGCCCCTTTTCCCGTAATTTTCGTAATTTTCGTGAGAGATTCGTCTCTGCAGGCAGGATGGGGGGTCAGCACTGGGTGCGCCGATCTCCGATCCCCGAAGCACCCCAGTCACCCAATCACTTTTCTCTTTCATGCGCGGTGGCAGACAGGGGCGCTGCTCGTCGTCGCCCTCCTGGCGGCAGTGGGCCGTTCCGGGGCGTCGGCGGCCCACGAGCCGACGTCGCAGCTGGAGTCGCCGGCTCCCGGCGCGGCGGCCGCCCAGCTGCAGAGGCTGGCCGCGTTCCGGTCTGCGGCGGCGGCCCAGCCGAGCGACGCGGCGCCGGACCTGCAGCGGCCGGAGCAGGACCTCGTGGACGAGTCGGAGCGGGCCGAGCTGCCGCCCGTGCACATCCCCATCGACCTGGGCGAGCTGCTGCGCATCTTCGGCGCGAGCTCGGGCGCCGCCCCGGACGACCAGGACGACGAGGACGCGGACGCGGCGGCGTCCGAGCAGCGGGCGCGGCCGGTCGAGCTGGAGCTGACGCCCGAGAGGATGAGCCAGCTGGACGCGTACGCGGAGAGGCTGATGCGCGACGAGAGGCTGCAGTCGCTCGTGAGGGAGCGCACCAAGAGGGACGGCTACGCGTACGGGCCGCCCAAGCCGCCGGGCAGCGACTCGGGCTCGTTCGTCTCGGGCCTGGCCGGCCAGGTCGTCGGCAGCGTCGTCGGGCTGTCGTCGTCCGCGTCCAGGACCTCGTCCAGCAGCTCCGGCGGCCACCAGCAGCCCGCCCACGGCTACGGGCCCCCGCCCTCCTACGACACGGTGAGTCGAACTTGGGCCAGCTCGCGACCCGCGTGTTCATACCGTGGACGGCCCTCGCGGCAAAAGGTGGCGCTAATCGAATTTGGCGCAGCATGCGCTGCGGTAGAAAAGCTCATGTCAGAACGGAAACTTTTTATACTGGAACATTTTATGTCGGAGGAATCACAGAGCGCTTGTCTGAGACAAGAGCGCCGCGTGCTCTTTCTGCGTATACTGACGAAAACTGACTTCTCACCAGTTGGGGCAAGGGTAGCAGCGTCCTCGACACATAGTTACATATTAGCTGGGCGAGACCAGGATGAATGGACGGATTATAAAAAATTTGTATCGACAGCGTGACGAGAGTGGATGTATTCACTCTCGTTATCACTATATGCCTCTATTTTTGAGTGCGAGTCTCGGCAACAATTGGAACGCGCCAATGCGGGAGTGCTCATATACGCAGAGAATTATTTGAGAAAAATTACCCTCAACCTTCGAGTAAGAGTTACCTTAACTTGAGACAATTGCACAAAATTGGTCTTTTTCTACCTAGACTTGGAGTAATTCTTACCCTAACTCGGGATAGTTTCTCTTCAATGTTAGTAGGGATCGACAACGTGCGTGTGTACCGCGGCCTAGCGCGACTTGGGATTATTTTTACCCCAAGTTGGGGATACTTTTTATAGTAACCTACCTGCATTTTTCATATCAAACACGTACATTTTATCCCAAGTTCGGATAAATTTTATCGTCAACATTATTACATTCTACAGGAGTTTGAGTCAGAAAATACGCCGAGTGGCAAGTGACGCCAGCTTTACCACAAACTTCCTTGACGGGATGATCTTGACGAGGACTAGAGTAATCGATATGCGTATCTTACAGAATTGGCGGGAAGTGCTCGGGCGTGATCTACAGATTTTATGTACTTGGTCAACAACCCTTATTGCTGACGTTCGCAGTAGTAATCAGGCCTTTAGGTCAGACGCGCTGCTTCCAAAACGCCCCCCAATCGCTGAGTCTAAAAGCGACAAAGCTCTCTGGTTAGAGAAGCCGAATCGATGCAACTTCCGAAATTCATACTTTGAGCTTCCCACGGTACGTGCTGGTATGATAATAGTCAATTTAAAATCACTTCCAAGTTTTCGGGATCCCGTTCAAAGCGATTCCACAAATATTTGATGTGGTTCGCGCAAACTGGAGGCTCTAATTTTGCATCAAAGATCTCGAGCCAACCTCTTCATAAGCTGGCCTTTTAAATGCAAAAAACGTCTGCTGGACCACCCATATCCGCCGTTAACGCTCTCTGTTTGCCAAGACCATAACGGGCGCCGCTCGCCCTCGGGCGAGGAAAAGTGCTCTGGGAAGCGTCACGCTCGCGCACTCGTTTTCTGCGACAGTTACATGTGGCGCATGCAAGTAGCAAGCCGACCCCGACCTCTTTAATGCGCGAAAACGCGCTGGAAATGAATTTGGCCGGCGCGCGTCGTCAGGTGCGACGGAACCATTGTGAGCGCGAGCTCCGGCGGCAACTCGAGAAAATTGGATTATGAGTCGCGCGCTCGTTACTGCGAGGATTTCGTAAGCTCCTCATTTGCGCGATCGTGGAAACGCCCTTCGTCGAGCGTCTCTGTTCGCGCGGGAGAATTTGTCTCGTATCGGAGGACGATGGGGAGCTCTGATTCTGCGAATGAGCCAGAGTCGATGCTGTTGCGCGCGCGAACTACTCGTTTTTGTCTCCATATACGGCAGAACCCACTTTCACGGACAAATTGAGATACTTTTTCGCAGAGTCGTTCTGCCTCTCCTTGAAACATCACCAGGCGATACTCGCTCTATGCGCTCGCATCTGCGTTACATCCAGAGTTCAAATGAAAAGTCTATCCCGATCAGAATTTGATTCAGACGTGGATCCGATTATTGGCTGTCGAGACTCAGAGAATAGATTGCCCCGACAGGTCATCTAAAACAACCGAGATATAGTAGTTTAACTGAGATTCTATTACCTCATCGAAAGGAGTGTGGGTCGTCAAGTCTATAGAGTTTCTGAGTAATGCTATATGTATAACTCAACTCTGCAGCGCAGCACAAGCTCGTTGATTTCATTCAGACCGATGATATCTAACGCTGGTTCAAAATTTTTGGGTCACTCTATACTTTTGGAGTACTCTACTCAATTGGAATAGAGAACACGCTTTTGCGCGTACTTGAAAGCATCAATACATCGGCATGAAACTTCACATAGTTTACTATTTAGCTTTCAGTGATGCTGTAAAATTCATACAAAGATAATTGATTCATTCGTCAAGTTACAATAACGCAATCTCATCTATATTATTGGAAATCATCTATTGATACGAATCCATGCTTCTCAATCGATGGAGTGTTGTATTATTTCAATTCAAATACATGCGTCATTAAAGTCTCATTGAGAATTTTACTACACATTCCTGGCGGCAGTAGAAATCAAATGCCAATTTGAAATATATAGGTTCGCGGCTCAATTTTAGAGATAAAAACTCAAGATTAAGACCTAATACAGAGTCTTATGAGATTTCATACTTTTGAGCTTATATCTCAGTCATTATCCGTCATTTCGCTACCAAAAAAAAATCACATATCAAGCAGTTTCATTAGCCTAATTACGTGCCACGAAGAAAAACGTAGGTTGGCGACTGATTTGTTCCGAGCTATTGTGCCTGGAGACCTCGCACTGCTCTAGAAATTTTCAGTACCATAGAAATACATGTTATAAACATGCTGCCACTTCAATTTTGGAACGATATTTTTTAACTTTTCCCTAGATACGGCCCTAAGATAACTTTTAAATTCAATTCTAAGCGTGATGAGGGTCTGCAACTCAATATTTTCGTCATCAATCTAAGAATTAGATGTAAGATCCATAATAGATAGCCGATTAAACTTTTTCTGCATTCCTAAATTCACTGTGATTCGCGAACCCAATCCTTGACAGTCAAACTTTTTGCGAGAGCTTCCTGCCACGTGGTTCACGATTTGAATGCTAAATATTAAAACTTTATTTGGGGCTGTATACGCCCGTGTTTCACAAGTTGCGGTCAATCATGGAGGAACATAACACGGAAGAAGGCTATGAGCTCCCTTGTTAAATGTTGTGATCATAATCGTTGATCAAACTACTCCATCATGGAAGGATGATCTCAGATTTCATTGTCATAATCGAAGTCAGAGATGCAATCGCTTATTGCTACTTTTTGCCCTTGTATAAGGATTTCAATTTGCACTGATTCGGGCGTAACTGCAAAAGACTCTTTGAAAAGTAGAAGCTGATTAATAAGAATTAGAGTCGCCTTTTCATAGGTGAAGTTAAATGTATAAATTTTCAAAGGATATTTCATTCATAATCAGTTGAGAACGTATTATTAAATCGTGCGTGATATATTCGGCATCTTTCGCATTGATACCCTTCCATTAGAGAAAGTTATTGACATCATAACTATGCCCGCAGTAATGACATGTGAATGAGTTTACCATACTTGAATGGGGCCAAGTTTGTAATCATCATGTTATGTTCCTAACGAGCATTGTGCTCATGTTCCTGAAAACAGGAGGGACTGCACAAAATAGTTATGTGCTCGGACAGATTCGAGACATACTTGTAATCACTCCGGGTTTAATACCCGGAAATTTTTACATATGAGTGTTGAGAAAAATAGAAATCTATCGTCGGATTATGGGTTGTTCCACCTGCTTAACTCATTTCCTATATTATATGATGAGCGAACGTAGTCTTGCAAATAACATTGTGTTACATTGTGGGGATTCATGGTGATTTCCCTGTGCTTTTTTAAGAACGAGGAAAATGCTTGGAACAATTTGGTGAGTGGAAAAGAGTAGAAACAAGTGTGATTAGCTTTTTAGTCCGTTCATGTATCTGAGGTCTACTGATTGTGATTCACAAGGATTCTAAATCAAGAAAAATATTATAATGCGATTTACATGAGCAAATAAAAAACAATGGAAGAGTATCTACAATACCGCTGAATAGTTTAAGCTCACCTATAAAAATTTTTGCGCATCCTCACAAACGGATAACTAAGGGCCAGTTGGCCGTAGAAGACTTTTATTTAGCTCATTTACAAGCTCTCCTCTTGATTTTTTTAGATATATTATTGCTATTTTCTCGCTAATGAATAATCTTTGTATTAGATGGGAAAAGGTCACATTTTTACGATTTCCACAGGTTTTTAGCCTCTTTTTTCAGAGAATTATTGGATTAATATTGAACCTAATTCATTTGAAAAAGCAAGGCTCCAAACTCCGTGCTTGAAAATCTCTCTAAGTCCTTTCTGGTCTGAGATATGTTCGAATTCGTCTCGTGAAAATCACCATAATCCAGAAATGACGAAAAAATGTATGATTCGAGGGCTAAAAGCTTGCCGTTTTCCGAGATCAATATCTCACACACAAGGAGAGAACCCAATCTCCGGGAGCCCAAGCTTGTTGGCAATTTTTTACACGTTTTTTGAATCGAAAAAGATACACGTATGTTTTCTGTTTCGTCCAATGAGCCTCTCCTTCAAAGGTACAATGAGAATCATTAATATTGCCCGTATAAGCTCATCAGGGTTAAAATATTGTATGCATAGATATACTTGCAATGCTCAAATTACTGCCTGTATCTTTGGAGTAGAGGCCCATTGGACTAAACAAAAATACGCTGCTAAAAGATATTAGCAGAATGCTTTCTCTTCTCACTGGATTTCATCGAAATGCCACATCCGACTGATTTCACCACCTTGTTTGTTG